>QFAX02000330.1:0-24920 GCA_003412495.2 Echium plantagineum
ATAATCCGTGCATTATTTATTTAACATTCGTGCCACGTTATTTGATGAATAACACAAAACGTGGCATTTCGTCTTATTTTTCCTTTAGGGTTTTAAGGTTCTCATAGTCCTTTTTGTCCGTTTTTGTCTTTTTTGTCTTTGGGTGTGTAATATGTAATTTGATAACACTTTTTGATAATCCGTGCATTATTATTTAACATTCGTGCCACTTTTTGATGAATACACAAAACGTGGCATTTCGTCTTATTTTTCCTTTAGGGTTTTAAGGTTCTCATATTCGTCCTTTTTTGTCTTTTTTTGTCTTTGGGTGTTGTAATATGTAATTTGATAACACTTTTGATAATCCGTGCATTATTTATTTAACATTCGTGCCACTTTATTGATGAATAACACAAAACGTGGCATTTCGTCCTTATTTTTTCCTTTAGGGTTTTAAGGTTCTCATATTCGTCCCTTTTTGTCTTTTTTTGTCTTGGGTGTTTAAATATGTAATTTTGATAACACTTTTAATAATCCGTACATTATTTATTTAACATTCGTGCCACTTTATTTGATGAATAACACAAAACGTGGCATTTCGTCTTATTTTTTCCTTTAGGGTTTTAAGGTTCTCATATTCGTCCTTTTTGTCTTTTTGTCTTTGGGTGTTGTAATATGTAATTTGATAACACTTTTGATAATCCGTGCATTATTTATTTAACATTCGTGCCACGTTATTTGATGAATAACACAAAACGTGGCATTTCGTCTTATTTTTTCCTTTAGGGTTTTAAGGTTCTCATATTCGTCCTTTTTTGTCTTTTTTTGTCTTTGGGTGTTGTAATATGTAATTTGATAACACTTTTGATAATCCGTGCATTATTTATTTAACATTCGTGCCACGTTATTTGATGAATAACACAAAACGTGGCATTTCGTCTTATTTTTTCCTTTAGGGTTTTAAGGTTCTCATATTCGTCCTTTTTTGTCTTTTTTTGTCTTTGGGTGTTGTAATATGTAATTTGATAACACTTTTGATAATCCGTGCATTATTTATTTAACATTCGTGCCACTTTATTTGATGAATAACACAAAACGTGGCATTTCGTCTTATTTTTTCCTTTAGGGTTTTAAGGTTCTCATATTCGTCCTTTTTTGTCTTTTTTTGTCTTTGGGTGTTGTAATATGTAATTTGATAACACTTTTATAATCCGTACATTATTTATTTAACATTCGTGCCACTTTATTTGATGAATAACACAAAACGTGGCATTTCGTCTTATTTTTTCCTTTAGGGTTTTAAGGTTCTCATATTCGTCCTTTTTTGTCTTTTTTTGTCTTTGGGTGTTGTAATATGTAATTTGATAACACTTTTGATAATCCGTGCATTATTTATTTAACATTCGTGCCACGTTATTTGATGAATAACACAAAACGTGGCATTTCGTCTTATTTTTTCCTTTAGGGTTTTAAGGTTCTCATATTCGTCCTTTTTTGTCTTTTTTTGTCTTTGGGTGTTGTAATATGTAATTTGATAACACTTTTGATAATCCGTTCATTATTTATTTAACATTCGTGCCACTTTATTTGATGAATAACACAAAACGTGGCATTTCGTCTTATTTTTTCCTTTAGGGTTTTAAGGTTCTCATATTCGTCCTTTTTGTCTTTTTTTGTCTTTGGGTGTTGTAATATGTAATTTGATAACACTTTTGATAATCCGTGCATTATTTATTTAACATTCGTGCCACTTTATTTGATGAATAACACAAAACGTGGCATTTCGTCTTATTTTTTCCTTTAGGGTTTTAAGGTTCTCATATTCGTCCTTTTTTGTCTTTTTTTGTCTTTGGGTGTTGTAATATGTAATTTGATAACACTTTTAATAATCCGTACATTATTTATTTAACATTCGTGCCACTTTATTTGATGAATAACACAAAACGTGGCATTTCGTCTTATTTTTTCCTTTAGGGTTTTAAGGTTCTCATATTCGTCCTTTTTTGTCTTTTTTTGTCTTTGGGTGTTGTAATATGTAATTTGATAACACTTTTGATAATCCGTGCATTATTTATTTAACATTCGTGCCACTTTATTTGATGAATAACACAAAACGTGGCATTTCGTCTTATTTTTTCCTTTAGGGTTTTAAGGTTCTCATATTCGTCCTTTTTTGTCTTTTTTTGTCTTTGGGTGTTGTAATATGTAATTTGATAACACTTTTGATAATCCGTACATTATTTATTTAACATTCGTGCCACTTTATTTGATGAATAACACAAAACGTGGCATTTCGTCTTATTTTTTCCTTTAGGGTTTTAAGGTTCTCATATTCGTCCTTTTTTGTCTTTTTTTGTCTTTGGGTGTTGTAATATGTAATTTGATAACACTTTTGATAATCCGTGCATTATTTATTTAACATTCGTGCCACGTTATTTGATGAATAACACAAAACGTGGCATTTCGTCTTATTTTTTCCTTTAGGGTTTTAAGGTTCTCATATTCGTCCTTTTTTGTCTTTTTTTGTCTTTGGGTGTTGTAATATGTAATTTGATAACACTTTTGATAATCCGTGCATTATTTATTTAACATTCGTGCCACTTTATTTGATGAATAACACAAAACGTGGCATTTCGTCTTATTTTTTCCTTTAGGGTTTTAAGGTTCTCATATTCGTCCTTTTTTGTCTTTTTTTGTCTTTGGGTGTTGTAATATGTAATTTGATAACACTTTTGATAATCCGTGCATTATTTATTTAACATTCGTGCCACTTTATTTGATGAATAACACAAAACGTGGCATTTCGTCTTATTTTTTCCTTTAGGGTTTTAAGGTTCTCATATTCGTCCTTTTTTGTCTTTTTTTGTCTTTGGGTGTTGTAATATGTAATTTGATAACACTTTTGATAATCCGTGCATTATTTATTTAACATTCGTGCCACTTTATTTGATGAATAACACAAAACGTGGCATTTCGTCTTATTTTTTCCTTTAGGGTTTTAAGGTTCTCATATTCGTCCTTTTTTGTCTTTTTTTGTCTTTGGGTGTTGTAATATGTAATTTGATAACACTTTTGATAATCCGTACATTATTTATTTAACATTCGTGCCACTTTATTTGATGAATAACACAAAACGTGGCATTTCGTCTTATTTTTTCCTTTAGGGTTTTAAGGTTCTCATATTCGTCCTTTTTTGTCTTTTTTTGTCTTTGGGTGTTGTAATATGTAATTTGATAACACTTTTGATAATCCGTGCATTATTTATTTAACATTCGTGCCACTTTATTTGATGAATAACACAAAACGTGGCATTTCGTCTTATTTTTTCCTTTAGGGTTTTAAGGTTCTCATATTCGTCCTTTTTTGTCTTTTTTTGTCTTTGGGTGTTGTAATATGTAATTTGATAACACTTTTGATAATCCGTGCATTATTTATTTAACATTCGTGCCACTTTATTTGATGAATAACACAAAACGTGGCATTTCGTCTTATTTTTTCCTTTAGGGTTTTAAGGTTCTCATATTCGTCCTTTTTTGTCTTTTTTTGTCTTTGGGTGTTGTAATATGTAATTTGATAACACTTTTGATAATCCGTGCATTATTTATTTAACATTCGTGCCACTTTATTTGATGAATAACACAAAACGTGGCATTTCGTCTTATTTTTTCCTTTAGGGTTTTAAGGTTCTCATATTCGTCCTTTTTTGTCTTTTTTTGTCTTTGGGTGTTGTAATATGTAATTTGATAACACTTTTGATAATCCGTGCATTATTTATTTAACATTCGTGCCACTTTATTTGATGAATAACACAAAACGTGGCATTTCGTCTTATTTTTTCCTTTAGGGTTTTAAGGTTCTCATATTCGTCCTTTTTTGTCTTTTTTTGTCTTTGGGTGTTGTAATATGTAATTTGATAACACTTTTGATAATCCGTGCATTATTTATTTAACATTCGTGCCACTTTATTTGATGAATAACACAAAACGTGGCATTTCGTCTTATTTTTTCCTTTAGGGTTTTAAGGTTCTCATATTCGTCCTTTTTTGTCTTTTTTTGTCTTTGGGTGTTGTAATATGTAATTTGATAACACTTTTGATAATCCGTGCATTATTTATTTAACATTCGTGCCACTTTATTTGATGAATAACACAAAACGTGGCATTTCGTCTTATTTTTTCCTTTAGGGTTTTAAGGTTCTCATATTCGTCCTTTTTTGTCTTTTTTTGTCTTTGGGTGTTGTAATATGTAATTTGATAACACTTTTGATAATCCGTGCATTATTTATTTAACATTCGTGCCACGTTATTTGATGAATAACACAAAACGTGGCATTTCGTCTTATTTTTTCCTTTAGGGTTTTAAGGTTCTCATATTCGTCCTTTTTTGTCTTTTTTTGTCTTTGGGTGTTGTAATATGTAATTTGATAACACTTTTGATAATCCGTGCATTATTTATTTAACATTCGTGCCACTTTATTTGATGAATAACACAAAACGTGGCATTTCGTCTTATTTTTTCCTTTAGGGTTTTAAGGTTCTCATATTCGTCCTTTTTTGTCTTTTTTTGTCTTTGGGTGTTGTAATATGTAATTTGATAACACTTTTGATAATCCGTGCATTATTTATTTAACATTCGTGCCACTTTATTTGATGAATAACACAAAACGTGGCATTTCGTCTTATTTTTTCCTTTAGGGTTTTAAGGTTCTCATATTCGTCCTTTTTTGTCTTTTTTTGTCTTTGGGTGTTGTAATATGTAATTTGATAACACTTTTGATAATCCGTGCATTATTTATTTAACATTCGTGCCACTTTATTTGATGAATAACACAAAACGTGGCATTTCGTCTTATTTTTTCCTTTAGGGTTTTAAGGTTCTCATATTCGTCCTTTTTTGTCTTTTTTTGTCTTTGGGTGTTGTAATATGTAATTTGATAACACTTTTGATAATCCGTGCATTATTTATTTAACATTCGTGCCACTTTATTTGATGAATAACACAAAACGTGGCATTTCGTCTTATTTTTTCCTTTAGGGTTTTAAGGTTCTCATATTCGTCCTTTTTGTCTTTTTTTGTCTTTGGGTGTTGTAATATGTAATTTGATAACACTTTTGATAATCCGTGCATTATTTATTTAACATTCGTGCCACTTTATTTGATGAATAACACAAAACGTGGCATTTCGTCTTATTTTTTCCTTTAGGGTTTTAAGGTTCTCATATTCGTCCTTTTTTGTCTTTTTTTGTCTTTGGGTGTTGTAATATGTAATTTGATAACACTTTTGATAATCCGTGCATTATTTATTTAACATTCGTGCCACTTTATTTGATGAATAACACAAAACGTGGCATTTCGTCTTATTTTTTCCTTTAGGGTTTTAAGGTTCTCATATTCGTCCTTTTTTGTCTTTTTTTGTCTTTGGGTGTTGTAATATGTAATTTGATAACACTTTTGATAATCCGTGCATTATTTATTTAACATTCGTGCCACTTTATTTGATGAATAACACAAAACGTGGCATTTCGTCTTATTTTTTCCTTTAGGGTTTTAAGGTTCTCATATTCGTCCTTTTTTGTCTTTTTTTGTCTTTGGGTGTTGTAATATGTAATTTGATAACACTTTTGATAATCCGTGCATTATTTATTTAACATTCGTGCCACTTTATTTGATGAATAACACAAAACGTGGCATTTCGTCTTATTTTTTCCTTTAGGGTTTTAAGGTTCTCATATTCGTCCTTTTTTGTCTTTTTTGTCTTTGGGTGTTGTAATATGTAATTTGATAACACTTTTGATAATCCGTGCATTATTTATTTAACATTCGTGCCACGTTATTTGATGAATAACACAAAACGTGGCATTTCGTCTTATTTTTTCCTTTAGGGTTTTAAGGTTCTCATATTCGTCCTTTTTTGTCTTTTTTTGTCTTTGGGTGTTGTAATATGTAATTTGATAACACTTTTGATAATCCGTGCATTATTTATTTAACATTCGTGCCACTTTATTTGATGAATAACACAAAACGTGGCATTTCGTCTTATTTTTTCCTTTAGGGTTTTAAGGTTCTCATATTCGTCCTTTTTTGTCTTTTTTTGTCTTTGGGTGTTGTAATATGTAATTTGATAACACTTTTGATAATCCGTGCATTATTTATTTAACATTCGTGCCACGTTATTTGATGAATAACACAAAACGTGGCATTTCGTCTTATTTTTTCCTTTAGGGTTTTAAGGTTCTCATATTCGTCCTTTTTTGTCTTTTTTTGTCTTTGGGTGTTGTAATATGTAATTTGATAACACTTTTGATAATCCGTGCATTATTTATTTAACATTCGTGCCACTTTATTTGATGAATAACACAAAACGTGGCATTTCGTCTTATTTTTTCCTTTAGGGTTTTAAGGTTCTCATATTCGTCCTTTTTTGTCTTTTTTTGTCTTTGGGTGTTGTAATATGTAATTTGATAACACTTTTGATAATCCGTGCATTATTTATTTAACATTCGTGCCACGTTATTTGATGAATAACACAAAACGTGGCATTTCGTCTTATTTTTTCCTTTAGGGTTTTAAGGTTCTCATATTCGTCCTTTTTTGTCTTTTTTTGTCTTTGGGTGTTGTAATATGTAATTTGATAACACTTTTGATAATCCGTGCATTATTTATTTAACATTCGTGCCACGTTATTTGATGAATAACACAAAACGTGGCATTTCGTCTTATTTTTTCCTTTAGGGTTTTAAGGTTCTCATATTCGTCCTTTTTTGTCTTTTTTTGTCTTTGGGTGTTGTAATATGTAATTTGATAACACTTTTGATAATCCGTGCATTATTTATTTAACATTCGTGCCACGTTATTTGATGAATAACACAAAACGTGGCATTTCGTCTTATTTTTTCCTTTAGGGTTTTAAGGTTCTCATTTTCGTCCTTTTTTGTCTTTTTTTGTCTTTGGGTGTTGTAATATGTAATTTGATAACACTTTTAATAATCCGTACATTATTTATTTAACATTCGTGCCACTTTATTTGATGAATAACACAAAACGTGGCATTTCGTCTTATTTTTTCCTTTAGGTTTTAAGGTTCTCATTTTCGTCCTTTTTTGTCTTTTTTTGTCTTTGGGTGTTGTAATATGTAATTTGATAACACTTTTGATAATCCGTGCATTATTTATTTAACATTCGTGCCACGGTATTTGATGAATAACACAAAACGTGGCATTTCGTCTTATTTTTTCCTTTAGGGTTTTAAGGTTCTCATATTCGTCCTTTTTTGTCTTTTTTTGTCTTTGGGTGTTGTAATATGTAATTTGATAACACTTTTGATAATCCGTGCATTATTTATTTAACATTCGTGCCACGTTATTTGATGAATAACACAAAACGTGGCATTTCGTCTTATTTTTTCCTTTAGGGTTTTAAGGTTCTCATATTCGTCCTTTTTTGTCTTTTTTTGTCTTTGGGTGTTGTAATATGTAATTTGATAACACTTTTGATAATCCGTGCATTATTTATTTAACATTCGTGCCACGGTATTTGATGAATAACACAAAACGTGGCATTTCGTCTTATTTTTTCCTTTAGGGTTTTAAGGTTCTCATATTCGTCCTTTTTTGTCTTTTTTGTCTTTGGGTGTTGTAATATGTAATTTGATAACACTTTTGATAATCCGTGCATTATTTATTTAACATTCGTGCCACTTTATTTGATGAATAACACAAAACGTGGCATTTCGTCTTATTTTTTCCTTTAGGGTTTTAAGGTTCTCATTTTCGTCCTTTTTTTGTCTTTTTTTGTCTTTGGGTGTTGTAATATGTAATTTGATAACACTTTTGATAATCCGTGCATTATTTATTTAACATTCGTGCCACGGTATTTGATGAATAACACAAAACGTGGCTGAAATAACCCGTCCCGTAGACATGCTAAATTAATATTATTTTATTTCCCGAGAGAGTGACGTGTCATAAATCGTAAGACACGTAGAATTTTTAGTCGAAAAATAAATCGAGTCGTAGTCAAATAAAATTAAGTGGGGCGTGTGCATTGCATGTCATTAGATGATAATTTAAACTTTTATATTTGCACTTTTACCCCACTACTTTAGCAAACTCATAAAGGGAGCCAAACTTGGTCTCCACTCTTGGTGGACACTTGTCCTCCATGCATTAAGTCTTCCTAAGTAAGCTTTCCACCACCTATACAAGTGTAGCATGCATACTCTCATCATTCATCCTCATTCATTATCTTCAAACAACAAAAACATCCTCCACCATACTCCCTCCATCTAGCCGATTCCCTCCCCTCTCCTTACCATCAACAATTTTCTTTCATTTTTCTTGATTTGGAGCTTAGCACAAAGTAGAACATTTCCACACTCTAAGGTATAATTTCTTAAGCTTGAAACTATTATTTTTATGATGTTCACTTTGGTCAAATTGATCTTGAAGAATAAAACTTAAGTATAAACCCATGGATGATGTTATAATTCAAGTATATGTTGTATAATGTTGATATATGTTGGTGTTTGGATTATCTTATGGCCTATATTTTTATTTAGAAGTTTAGATCTAAAAATACCTATTTTATGAGAAAATACGAAACGTATACTGTATATGCCCAGAAAATTCTGAAATTTTATAGCCACGTAGAGTTCTGAAATAGAAGAATCTGACAACAAGAATTTCTTAAATCGGATTTGTTTTGTATTTACTGTGATTTTTGGAAGTTTAATAGCTAGATTCGTTTTTAAATGGGAAATAAATACTTACACGTGTCCAAAAATTCTGAAACTTTATTTTTGACAATAATCTGCCCAAAACAGTCGACACACCAAATCTGGGAATTTTTGAAAGTTGTTTGGTATTTCTTCCGTATTTTGATATTTTTAGTGCCTACAATTGAAATAAAATACAAAACGAGTATTAATTGAAGAGGGAACTGAAAATGGATATTTTTATGAAACTGAAAACTGTGTTTTGAACATGTAAAATAAATCTTGTATTTTTCTAAGATTGTTTGGTATTTTTGACTAATTAAATTGTTAAAAGAGGATTTAAATGAAACGAAAATTATTTTGGTGTTAAAATATGTGATATGTATTTTTTCAGAAACTTGGAAGGTGTGTTTGACCTACTTTTCGAATTTCATGATTTTTGAAGAAGGTTTGATAATTATTTTGATTTAAGGATGTAAAAAGGGCTAGAAAATGCTTTTAAATGAAATAAATATCAAATGGACACAAATATTTAAATGGGCAGTAGGTTTGGACTTAGAGATAATACTTTGACTTTGGAAAAACATTTCATGAGTTTTTGAAGAGGTTAACTATTTATTTTGAATTATAGGTAATTAAATGAGTTTAAATGGTGAAAAATAATAAATGGGTGAAAAATGGAATTTGGGCAGAATGTTTAACCTTAAAATGAATATTTGGACTTATGAAAATTATTTAAGTGTAAAGATTGAGTTTTACCACTTAAATGAGATTTTTGATATTTAAAGTGGCCAATAAATAGTTTAAAATGAGAAAATTGGAGAAGTGAGTCAAAAATCATCCATGGGCAGAATACTTATGATTTTTGGGTATTTTTGAAGATAAAATAATTATATGAGAATTTACAAAATGATTTGAACAAGTGTTGGGCACATTTGAGGTTGAAGGGTATTTCAGTCATTTTACAAGTTAAGGGCATTTTTGTCATTTTACAAGTCGACACGATATCTATCCTTAAACATAATTTAATGCATTGGGGCATATTTTTGGATACATGAGAGTAGGCCTAATATGAGAAACCAACTTTGAGAGGTATAAATAGTAAGGAAACCGAGACAGGGGTAGAATGGTCATTTCATACCTCGGTAGATTATTAATGCACTCTTACGCTATTTAGGAGTTCAGGAAGGACGCACAAGGAATATATAGGTGTACGCTAGTTGCTCTAGCATCAGGTGAGTACTTATCTCACGGTTGACTGTATGCGATATATTCTGTTTATGCGAATTGTTATATATGTATGTTGTGGTTCTATATGACATGTTAGTTGAATTGTTGGTCATGATACAATGAGTTATTGAATTGATATAAAAATGAGTTGTTAAATGGATATAAAATGGGTAGTTGATTTGACATATAATGAATTGGTTGTTAAGATGATATATGACATGTCCAGTTGTTGAATCGAAATATTGATTATTATGGTTGGTTGAGATATGTTGAGTTGATATACGATGCGCGTAGTAGTAACCCCAGTTTCCACTGGAGGGCGCTTATAATACATGTTGAGTAGATATCCGGAGCGCGTAGTAGTAAACCCCAGTTTCGGCTGGAGGGCGCTTATGATAAAACTTTTATGTCGACGGGCATAAGGGTCTCCCCTGCAGGACGAGTTGTTGTTGTAGAGATGGATTGTAGTATAACCCAGCTATATGACTGGATGATTACCATCTAAAAGGGTGGATCGTTGTTAAACCCATATATTAATGTGGATGATAGCCCCCTTAACCGGATTATTAAGTTGATATTACAGTTGATGAGTTGATTCTATAAAGGTTGAGATGACATTTGATACGTTGAGTTGTGAAGATGGTATATATACATTGAGATGATATTATGTTGCTTATTTTAATTGACATTTCTTATATTACTATGTGTACTTCGTTGTTCTTTTATATTAGTATGTTGTTAGATCATTGAAGGTAAGTTGTCCCTATCCACTCCTACATGTATATCTTTACTCATGGGCATAATGTGTGGTATACACCACCTGTGTGGTAAGTGTTCACCAGCTTTATAGCTGACACCCCCCTTCTCCAGATTGACAGTTAATCATAAGGAATTGAACGTTGAAGTCTAGTAGCTGCGTATCGTTAGAGCTTGGAGGTGAGACGGTGGTGGCTAGGAGTCCTCAGCAGTCATTCTCATTGATGTTTTGTTGTCTTGAGACATATCTATCATTGTTGTCATTCTAAAACTATTATTTTGAAACTTGATGTATTTTCCAGATGTTGTATTGTTTGTGGTTGTTACTTCACCACGATGGATATTTTCTAATTATCAAATGAAGTCGTTTTTAAGTTGTCATCCATCGACTGGTGACTCTGATGTTACATGTTGCTGACGATCCCAACCTCAGGGGGGCCCACCTGGGGCGGGTCGTTACAGTGGCATTTCGTCTTATTTTTTCCTTTAGGGTTTTAAGGTTCTCATATTCGTCCTTTTTTGTCTTTTTTGTCTTTGGGTGTTGTAATATGTAATTTGATAACACTTTTGATAATCCGTGCATTATTTATTTAACATTCGTGCCACTTTATTTGATGAATAACACAAAACGTGGCATTTCGTCTTATTTTTTCCTTTAGGGTTTTAAGGTTCTCATTTTCGTCCTTTTTTTGTCTTTTTTTGTCTTTGGGTGTTGTAATATGTAATTTGATAACACTTTTGATAATCCGTGCATTATTTATTTAACATTCGTGCCACGTTATTTGATGAATAACACAAAACGTGGCATTTCGTCTTAATTTTTCCTTTAGGGTTTTAAGGTTCTCATATTCGTCCTTTTTTGTCTTTTTTTGTCTTTGGGTGTTGTAATATGTAATTTGATAACACTTTTGATAATCCGTGCATTATTTATTTAACATTCGTGCCACGGTATTTGATGAATAACACAAAACGTGGCATTTCGTCTTATTTTTTCCTTTAGGGTTTTAAGGTTCTCATATTCGTCCTTTTTTGTCTTTTTTTGTCTTTGGGTGTTGTAAAATGTAATTTGATAACACTTTTGATAATCCGTGCATTATTTATTTAACATTCGTGCCACGGTATTTGATGAATAACACAAAACGTGGCATTTCGTCTTATTTTTTCCTTTAGGTTTTAAGGTTCTCATTTTCGTCCTTTTTTGTCTTTTTTTGTCTTTGGGTGTTATAATATGTAATTTGATAACACTTTTAATAATCCGTACATTATTTATTTAACATTCGTGCCACTTTATTTGATGAATAATACAAAACGTGACATTTCGTCTTATTTTTTCCTTTAAGGTTTTAAGGTTCTCATTTTCGTCCTTTTTTTGTCTTTTTTTGTCTTTGGGTGTTGTAATATCTAATTTGATAACACTTTTGATAATCCGTGCATTATTTTTTTAACATTCGTGCCACGGTATTTGATGAATAACACAAAACGTGGCATTTCGTCTTATTTTTTCCTTTAGGGTTTTAAGGTTCTCATATTCGTCTTTTTTTATCTCTTTTTGTCTTTGGGTGTTGTAATATGTAATTTGATAACACTTTTGATAATCCGTGCATTATTTATTTAACATACGTGCCACGTTTTTTGATGAATAACACAAAACGTGGCATTTCGTCTTAATTTTTTCCTTTAGGGTTTTAAGGTTCTCATATTCGTCCTTTTTTGTCTTTTTTTGTCTTTGGGTGTTGTAATATGTAATTTTTTTTTTTTTTTTAAGCTAAACCCAACGAGGGGTTTACGTGTTAAGAAAACAAATAATACAGAGTCATGCGAACGAATCGCAGCATCAAAAGTTAAAACACACTGTAAAGTAAATAATGGAGCTTTTTAGAGCAAAATCCCAAGAAGTCTAGCGAGCAGGGGAGGGGTTGTAGAAGTAAAGACTCCTACGTCCCCTCCCGTCCTCATGTGCTAGAAAACACCCAGGATTAAGCAACAAAAAGCTCCCTATACAGAATGAATAAAGTGCCCCTAGCCAAAACAATATGAGCACACACAGGAAAATAAAAATTAAACAAGCATCTCAGCAAGCCGTAAAGCTCTGGGTGCGGCTCTTCCGGTAGATATTCCCTCCGCAGGTTTCCTAGCTCCCAGACAAACCTCTCCATGTGGTACCTGCAAAAAGAAGAGAAATCCAATGCAGTACCTGCAAACAAAAGTTAGCCACGCCCCTTACGAATGTAGGGAACGCCAAGCTGCTCCAAGCGAACAATGGCCCGAAGGCGAGGGGACTCTTCTCCTGGGTGCCAATGATAGGAAGTACTAGTAGTGGCAGCTAACTTGGCCATAAAGTCCGCTGCGTGGTTTCCTTCCCTCCAGGTATGGTGCATATCAGCATCCGCAGCCTTCACAAGCCGTTGAGCTTCCATGATTTGTGATCTCAACTGCCAAGGCCCTCTGGAATGGACAAGAGCATGAAAGAGCTGGGTCGAGTCCGTTTCAACCTCGAAATGAGTAACAGAGCGTTCCAAACACCAAGTAAGAGCAACAATAAGAGTCCGTAGCTCAGCTTCAAAGGGGGAAGCTGCCACAATAGGAGTAGAGGACGCCCATAGCATGGCCCCTTGGTCGTCCCGAAGGATTGCCCCAGCACCCGCACTTGCTAACCCGTAAGAGCCATCCACGTTCAGTTTATATCTTCCCCCTGCAGGTCTCAACCACCCAACGAGACGAGGTCTGGTGGTCGTAGGTGCAACAATGAGGCAGTTCCACTTCCGGGCAACCTCAAGATCCCCTTTCCAGGCTGCTAACCGACCATACCCTGCTCCACACCAAGACGTGATGATCCATTTGATACGACCCAGAACCTGTGAAGATCGGAACGCCACTCCTTGATGCTTAGCCTTGTTGCGAGCCTCCCAAATAGAGTAGAGAGCAACAATAGGAATGAGCTTACGAATGTGACCCTGATGCAAAGTACTCAAGCTCCAAACCTCAAAGATATGACTGATGGACCTGAACTGAAGATTAAAAACCCCAAACAAAGATCCTAAGTACGCCCAAACTTCTCTGGCAACCACATTTTCTAAAAAAACATGTTCCAAGGTCTCAACTTGGTCGCAGCAAACACACTTAGACACCAATTGAACTCCTTTGTGCTGCATCCGAACGTCAACAGGAATCAGATTATTGCAAACTCTCCATGCAAGCATAGACATGGCAGGGGGGAAGGAGCTATGCCACAAGGAGTCAAAGAGTCGAATAGGGGGCCCTCTAACAGCAAGGGATTTGTAGACAGCTGCGAAGCTGAATTCCCCATTAGGTGCATCTTTCCAAACCAATGTATCGCGTGTCCCTAGCTGGAAAGGAGTAGCAATAATAGCTGAAAGCGTGTGCGCATCAACCATCTCGCGAAGCTTAGTAACATCCCACTCACCATTAACCCATACATCCTGCACCCGCAGCTTAGGATCCCTGTGATGCGTAGGAAGTGGTACTGGAAGTCCCTCAATCATCCAGGAATCATCCCAAAACCTGCAACGTCCCTCACCAAGGATCCAGTGTAGGCGAGGCTCCGCGTACTCACGCCCCTGAGTGATAAATTTCCAGCAACTCGAGTGACCCGGATAGATTTTAGCGTCTGCTGGATCATACAAGCTGCAATACTTGGACTTCATGAACTCACTCCATAAAGAATTACCCATTCTGAATCTCACCCATGCTTTAATACTACACACCTGGCTGATTATGCTTAAGGACTTAACATTGAGACCCCCTTCAGCATAACCAATACATTCACGATCCCATTTAGCCCAGCGATGCTTACCCCATAAGAATCCATTACAAATATTCTGAAGCTTTTTCCCCGTGCCCAACGGAAGACCAATGGTATGAAGGATGTGAAGAGGCTGCGCCATCAATACTGTTTGGAGCAGAGTAAGGCGCCCACCATAGGAAATTTGTGTCGCAGCCCAACTTGTAATCTTACTTGACAATTTGTCAGACAGCTGATCAAACAGAAAGCACCTGCGACGACCTTTGAAGATAGGGGTCCCTAAATATAGAAAGGGCAGTTTTTCCCTAGAGAAACCAGTAGCCTGTTCAACAATAGTAGCTCGAGCAACACTGGCTTTACTAGAGACAATACACGAACTCTTCGTAGCACTGATTCGTTGACCTGAGACAGCCTGATAATGAGCCAGCCAATCCATAATAATCTTGAGAGAGCTTCCCTTAGCATTGCAAAAGAGTACACAATCGTCAGCGAATGCTAAGCAAGGCACAACCACCGCTCCTCCACCATTGTATTGAATGTCAGGATTCTGCTCGTGTAGGAGAGCGAGACCCCTAAGAAGATATTCTTGAGCAAGGATGAAGAGAGCTGGAGAAAGTGGGTCGCCTTGACGAACACCTTTGTGAGCGTGGAAGTAACCTTGAAGTTCGCCATTTATCATAACGGAGAACCAAGATTGATCAATACAACCCACCACAAGATCCACCCATTCCGGAGCGAACCCAAATGCTGATAGAATCTTCCTCAAAAACTTCCACGACAACCGATCAAAAGCCTTCATCATATCAAGCTTTAGGATGACGTTGCCTCCCCTGGAAGAGCGATCAATCTCATGAGTGAGTTCTTGAGCCAACATAATGTTATCATAGATACTTCGGCCATTGACAAACCCAGCCTGCATTGGAGAGATAATCTTTGGAAGCAAGGACCCCAGTCTGGTATTAATGACTTTAGTAATGACTTTGTTGAAGAAAGTACACAAACTTATAGGCCGGAACTGAGACCAAGTCTGTGCACCAACAGATTTTGGGATAAGGCAGAGAGACGTAGAAGTAGCACCCTTAGGCATTTTTGCCCCTGAAAAAAAAGCCGTGACCGCAGCTACCAGGTCATACTCGATGATATCCCAAAAGGTCTGGTAGAAGACCCCATTAAATCCATCAACTCCTGCGGCGCTGTCCTTGCTAAGTCCGAAAACCGCCTCCCGAATTTCACTATTGTTAGGACGAGCCATCAACATACAGTTGTCCTCTGCTGTAATGAGCGAAGGAATGCAATCAACCAAGGCAGCCTCATCAATGTCTTCCTCTTTAAATAAGTCCTGAAAGTAACTTATCGCAGAGTCCGCGAGTTCCTGCTTATCAGTAATCCATACATCATTTTGCAAAGTGCCCGAGATGTGATTCCTTTTGCGGCGTTGCTTAACATAAGAGTGAAAGAACCTTGTAGATTTGTCTCCCTCTTTTAACCAGTGGCAACTACTCTTCTGCCTCCAGTACGCATCCTCCATTGACAACCATCTAAGGTGGTTTGCCTTTGCCAATTGCAGAGTAGCCCGAGTGTGGTCATTTGGAGAATCCTCAAACTTTGCTTCACAAATAGCAACCTCATCCTCTAATTGCTCAACCCTAGAGAACACGTTACCAAATGTACTGATATTCCATTCTTTGAACTCCCCTTTGAGACGCTTTAGTTTTTGCCAAAACTTGTTAATGTCATCACCCCAAGATGGCTTAGCCCATGAGGACGCCACCAAAGGCCTACATCCTTCGTGCTGCACCCACATATTTTGAAAGCGAAAGCTAGATTTGTAGAATTCGCCCCCTTTCTTACATTCGACCAAAAGGGGTGCATGATCTGAACCTGTACGAGGAAGATGACGTACACTAATAGCTGAGAAAACCTCTACAAAGCCTGGATTAGTGAGAACTCTGTCCAACCGTTTAAACTTCGTCCCCTGAGCCCATGTGTAATCCGAACCAGTGTAACCAGCATCCTCCAAGTTGCAATCCACAACACACTGAACAAACTCGTCCATACTAGGCTGAGGGCGACAGCCTGAGATTTCACTATTAGACAAGACGCAGTTAAAGTCCCCCATTACAACCCAAGGGAGACCGGAGTCCGCCACCTCAGTCAGAGTGCGCCAAAGTGCTCTACGGTCAGAGGGGGCGCATGCCGCATAAACCACTGTGAGATAGAAATCCTCCGCCCCTACTGTCGACACTCGAACATGTAACATCTGGGATTCATCACGCAGAATATGGATAGCGTGATCATCACCCCTAATTTGATAACACTTTTGATAATCCGTGCATTATTTATTTAACATTCGTGCCACGGTATTTGATGAATAACACAAAACATGGCATTTCGTCTTATTTTTTCCTTTAGGGTTTTAAGGTTCTCATATTCGTCCTTTTTTGTCTTTTTTTGTCTTTGGGTGTTGTAAAATGTAATTTGATAACACTTTTGATAATCCGTGCAGTATTTATTTAACATTCGTGCCACGGTATTTGATGAATAACACAAAACGTGGCATTTCGTCTTATTTTTTCCTTTAGGTTTTAAGGTTCTCATTTTCGTCCTTTTTTGTCTTTTTTTGTCTTTGGGTGTTATAATATGTAATTTGATAACACTTTTAATAATCCGTACATTATTTATTTAACATTCGTGCCACTTTATTTGATGAATAATACAAAACGTGACATTTCGTCTTATTTTTTCCTTTAAGGTTTTAAGGTTCTCATTTTCGTCCTTTTTTGTCTTTTTTTGTCTTTGGGTGTTGTAATATGTAATTTGATAACACTTTTGATAATCCGTGCATTATTTATTTAACATTCGTGCCACGGTATTTGATGAATAACACAAAACGTGG
The DNA here is from genome assembly GCA_003412495.2 of Echium plantagineum. Lineage (NCBI taxonomy): Eukaryota > Viridiplantae > Streptophyta > Magnoliopsida > Boraginales > Boraginaceae > Echium > Echium plantagineum. The sequence continues at coordinate 17,338 of QFAX02000330.1, forward strand.
CATTTCGTCTTATTTTTTCCTTTAGGGTTTTAAGGTTCTCATATTCGTCCTTTTTTGTCTTTTTTTGTCTTTGGGTGTTGTAATATGTAATTTGATAACACTTTTGATAATCCGTGCATTATTTATTTAACATTCGTGCCACGTTATTTGATGAATAACACAAAACGTGGCATTTCGTCTTATTTTTTCCTTTAGGGTTTTAAGGTTCTCATATTCGTCCTTTTTTGTCTTTTTTTGTCTTTGGGTGTTGTAATATGTAATTTGATAACACTTTTGATAATCCGTGCATTATTTATTTAACATTCGTGCCACGTTATTTGATGAATAACACAAAACGTGGCATTTCGTCTTATTTTTTCCTTTAGGGTTTTAAGGTTCTCATATTCGTCCTTTTTTGTCTTTTTTTGTCTTTGGGTGTTGTAATATGTAATTTGATAACACTTTTGATAATCCGTGCATTATTTATTTAACATTCGTGCCACGTTATTTGATGAATAACACAAAACGTGGCATTTCGTCTTATTTTTTCCTTTAGGGTTTTAAGGTTCTCATATTCGTCCTTTTTTGTCTTTTTTTGTCTTTGGGTGTTGTAATATGTAATTTGATAACACTTTTGATAATCCGTGCATTATTTATTTAACATTCGTGCCACGTTATTTGATGAATAACACAAAACGTGGCATTTCGTCTTATTTTTTCCTTTAGGGTTTTAAGGTTCTCATATTCGTCCTTTTTTGTCTTTTTTTGTCTTTGGGTGTTGTAATATGTAATTTGATAACACTTTTGATAATCCGTGCATTATTTATTTAACATTCGTGCCACGTTATTTGATGAATAACACAAAACGTGGCATTTCGTCTTATTTTTTCCTTTAGGGTTTTAAGGTTCTCATATTCGTCCTTTTTTGTCTTTTTTTGTCTTTGGGTGTTGTAATATGTAATTTGATAACACTTTTGATAATCCGTGCATTATTTATTTAACATTCGTGCCACGTTATTTGATGAATAACACAAAACGTGGCATTTCGTCTTATTTTTTCCTTTAGGGTTTTAAGGTTCTCATATTCGTCCTTTTTTGTCTTTTTTTGTCTTTGGGTGTTGTAATATGTAATTTGATAACACTTTTGATAATCCGTGCATTATTTATTTAACATTCGTGCCACGTTATTTGATGAATAACACAAAACGTGGCATTTCGTCTTATTTTTTCCTTTAGGGTTTTAAGGTTCTCATATTCGTCCTTTTTTGTCTTTTTTTGTCTTTGGGTGTTGTAATATGTAATTTGATAACACTTTTGATAATCCGTGCATTATTTATTTAACATTCGTGCCACGTTATTTGATGAATAACACAAAACGTGGCATTTCGTCTTATTTTTTCCTTTAGGGTTTTAAGGTTCTCATATTCGTCCTTTTTTGTCTTTTTTTGTCTTTGGGTGTTGTAATATGTAATTTGATAACACTTTTGATAATCCGTGCATTATTTATTTAACATTCGTGCCACGTTATTTGATGAATAACACAAAACGTGGCATTTCGTCTTATTTTTTCCTTTAGGGTTTTAAGGTTCTCATATTCGTCCTTTTTTGTCTTTTTTGTCTTTGGGTGTTGTAATATGTAATTTGATAACACTTTTGATAATCCGTGCATTATTTATTTAACATTCGTGCCACGTTATTTGATGAATAACACAAAACGTGGCATTTCGTCTTATTTTTTCCTTTAGGGTTTTAAGGTTCTCATATTCGTCCTTTTTTGTCTTTTTTTGTCTTTGGGTGTTGTAATATGTAATTTGATAACACTTTTGATAATCCGTGCATTATTTATTTAACATTCGTGCCACTTTATTTGATGAATAACACAAAACGTGGCATTTCGTCTTATTTTTTCCTTTAGGGTTTTAAGGTTCTCATATTCGTCCTTTTTTGTCTTTTTTTGTCTTTGGGTGTTGTAATATGTAATTTGATAACACTTTTGATAATCCGTGCATTATTTATTTAACATTCGTGCCACGTTATTTGATGAATAACACAAAACGTGGCATTTCGTCTTATTTTTTCCTTTAGGGTTTTAAGGTTCTCATATTCGTCCTTTTTTGTCTTTTTTTGTCTTTGGGTGTTGTAATATGTAATTTGATAACACTTTTGATAATCCGTGCATTATTTATTTAACATTCGTGCCACGTTATTTGATGAATAACACAAAACGTGGCATTTCGTCTTATTTTTTCCTTTAGGGTTTTAAGGTTCTCATATTCGTCCTTTTTTGTCTTTTTTTGTCTTTGGGTGTTGTAATATGTAATTTGATAACACTTTTGATAATCCGTGCATTATTTATTTAACATTCGTGCCACGTTATTTGATGAATAACACAAAACGTGGCATTTCGTCTTATTTTTTCCTTTAGGGTTTTAAGGTTCTCATATTCGTCCTTTTTTGTCTTTTTTTGTCTTTGGGTGTTGTAATATGTAATTTGATAACACTTTTGATAATCCGTGCATTATTTATTTAACATTCGTGCCACGTTATTTGATGAATAACACAAAACGTGGCATTTCGTCTTATTTTTTCCTTTAGGGTTTTAAGGTTCTCATATTCGTCCTTTTTTGTCTTTTTTTGTCTTTGGGTGTTGTAATATGTAATTTGATAACACTTTTGATAATCCGTGCATTATTTATTTAACATTCGTGCCACGTTATTTGATGAATAACACAAAACGTGGCATTTCGTCTTATTTTTTCCTTTAGGGTTTTAAGGTTCTCATATTCGTCCTTTTTTGTCTTTTTTTGTCTTTGGGTGTTGTAATATGTAATTTGATAACACTTTTGATAATCCGTGCATTATTTATTTAACATTCGTGCCACGTTATTTGATGAATAACACAAAACGTGGCATTTCGTCTTATTTTTTCCTTTAGGGTTTTAAGGTTCTCATATTCGTCCTTTTTTGTCTTTTTTTGTCTTTGGGTGTTGTAATATGTAATTTGATAACACTTTTGATAATCCGTGCATTATTTATTTAACATTCGTGCCACTTTATTTGATGAATAACACAAAACGTGGCATTTCGTCTTATTTTTTCCTTTAGGGTTTTAAGGTTCTCATATTCGTCCTTTTTTGTCTTTTTTTGTCTTTGGGTGTTGTAATATGTAATTTGATAACACTTTTGATAATCCGTGCATTATTTATTTAACATTCGTGCCACTTTATTTGATGAATAACACAAAACGTGGCATTTCGTCTTATTTTTTCCTTTAGGGTTTTAAGGTTCTCATTTTCGTCCTTTTTTGTCTTTTTTTGTCTTTGGGTGTTGTAATATGTAATTTGATAACACTTTTGATAATCCGTGCATTATTTATTTAACATTCGTGCCACGTTATTTGATGAATAACACAAAACGTGGCATTTCGTCTTATTTTTTCCTTTAGGGTTTTAAGGTTCTCATATTCGTCCTTTTTTGTCTTTTTTTGTCTTTGGGTGTTGTAATATGTAATTTGATAACACTTTTGATAATCCGTGCATTATTTATTTAACATTCGTGCCACGTTATTTGATGAATAACACAAAACGTGGCATTTCGTCTTATTTTTCCTTTAGGGTTTTAAGGTTCTCATATTCGTCCTTTTTTGTCTTTTTTTGTCTTTGGGTGTTGTAATATGTAATTTGATAACACTTTTGATAATCCGTGCATTATTTATTTAACATTCGTGCCACTTTATTTGATGAATAACACAAAACGTGGCATTTCGTCTTATTTTTTCCTTTAGGGTTTTAAGGTTCTCATATTCGTCCTTTTTTGTCTTTTTTTGTCTTTGGGTGTTGTAATATGTAATTTGATAACACTTTTGATAATCCGTGCATTATTTATTTAACATTCGTGCCACGTTATTTGATGAATAACACAAAACGTGGCATTTCGTCTTATTTTTTCCTTTAGGGTTTTAAGGTTCTCATATTCGTCCTTTTTTGTCTTTTTTTGTCTTTGGGTGTTGTAATATGTAATTTGATAACACTTTTGATAATCCGTGCATTATTTATTTAACATTCGTGCCACGTTATTTGATGAATAACACAAAACGTGGCATTTCGTCTTATTTTTTCCTTTAGGGTTTTAAGGTTCTCATATTCGTCCTTTTTTGTCTTTTTTTGTCTTTGGGTGTTGTAATATGTAATTTGATAACACTTTTGATAATCCGTGCATTATTTATTTAACATTCGTGCCACGTTATTTGATGAATAACACAAAACGTGGCATTTCGTCTTATTTTTTCCTTTAGGGTTTTAAGGTTCTCATATTCGTCCTTTTTTGTCTTTTTTTGTCTTTGGGTGTTGTAATATGTAATTTGATAACACTTTTGATAATCCGTGCATTATTTATTTAACATTCGTGCCACGTTATTTGATGAATAACACAAAACGTGGCATTTCGTCTTATTTTTTCCTTTAGGGTTTTAAGGTTCTCATATTCGTCCTTTTTGTCTTTTTTTGTCTTTGGGTGTTGTAATATGTAATTTGATAACACTTTTGATAATCCGTGCATTATTTATTTAACATTCGTGCCACTTTATTTGATGAATAACACAAAACGTGGCATTTCGTCTTATTTTTTCCTTTAGGGTTTTAAGGTTCTCATATTCGTCCTTTTTTGTCTTTTTTTGTCTTTGGGTGTTGTAATATGTAATTTGATAACACTTTTGATAATCCGTGCATTATTTATTTAACATTCGTGCCACTTTATTTGATGAATAACACAAAACGTGGCATTTCGTCTTATTTTTTCCTTTAGGGTTTTAAGGTTCTCATATTCGTCCTTTTTTGTCTTTTTTTGTCTTTGGGTGTTGTAATATGTAATTTGATAACACTTTTGATAATCCGTGCATTATTTATTTAACATTCGTGCCACGTTATTTGATGAATAACACAAAACGTGGCATTTCGTCTTATTTTTTCCTTTAGGGTTTTAAGGTTCTCATATTCGTCCTTTTTTGTCTTTTTTTGTCTTTGGGTGTTGTAATATGTAATTTGATAACACTTTTGATAATCCGTGCATTATTTATTTAACATTCGTGCCACGTTATTTGATGAATAACACAAAACGTGGCATTTCGTCTTATTTTTTCCTTTAGGGTTTTAAGGTTCTCATATTCGTCCTTTTTTGTCTTTTTTTGTCTTTGGGTGTTGTAATATGTAATTTGATAACACTTTTGATAATCCGTGCATTATTTATTTAACATTCGTGCCACTTTATTTGATGAATAACACAAAACGTGGCATTTCGTCTTATTTTTTCCTTTAGGGTTTTAAGGTTCTCATATTCGTCCTTTTTTGTCTTTTTTTGTCTTTGGGTGTTGTAATATGTAATTTGATAACACTTTTGATAATCCGTGCATTATTTATTTAACATTCGTGCCACGTTATTTGATGAATAACACAAAACGTGGCATTTCGTCTTATTTTTTCCTTTAGGGTTTTAAGGTTCTCATATTCGTCCTTTTTTGTCTTTTTTTGTCTTTGGGTGTTGTAATATGTAATTTGATAACACTTTTGATAATCCGTGCATTATTTATTTAACATTCGTGCCACGTTATTTGATGAATAACACAAAACGTGGCATTTCGTCTTATTTTTTCCTTTAGGGTTTTAAGGTTCTCATATTCGTCCTTTTTTGTCTTTTTTTGTCTTTGGGTGTTGTAATATGTAATTTGATAACACTTTTGATAATCCGTGCATTATTTATTTAACATTCGTGCCACTTTATTTGATGAATAACACAAAACGTGGCATTTCGTCTTATTTTTTCCTTTAGGGTTTTAAGGTTCTCATTTTCGTCCTTTTTTGTCTTTTTTTGTCTTTGGGTGTTGTAATATGTAATTTGATAACACTTTTAATAATCCGTACATTATTTATTTAACATTCGTGCCACTTTATTTGATGAACAACACAAAACGTGACATTTCGTCTTATTTTTTCCTTTAGGGTTTTAAGGTTCTCATTTTCGTCCTTTGGGTGTTGTAATATGTAATTTGATAACACTTTTGATAATCCGTGCATTATTTATTTAACATTCGTGCCACGGTATTGATGAATAACACAAAACGTGGCATTTCGTCTTAATTTTTCCTTTAGGGTTTTAAGGTTCTCATATTCGTCCTTTTTTGTCTTTTTTTGTCTTTGGGTGTTGTAATATGTAATTTGATAACACTTTTGATAATCCGTGCATTATTTATTTAACATTCGTGCCACGTTACTTGATGAATAACACAAAACGTGGCATTTCGTCTTATTTTTCCTTTAGGGTTTTAAGGTTCTCATATTCGTCCTTTTTTTGTCTTTTTTTGTCTTTGGGTGTTGTAATATGTAATTTGATAACACTTTTGATAATCCGTGCATTATTTATTTAACATTCGTGCCACGTTATTTGATGAATAACACAAAACGTGGCATTTCGTCTTATTTTTTCCTTTAGGTTTTAAGGTTCTCATATTCGTCCTTTTTTGTCTTTTTTTGTCTTTGGGTGTTGTAATATGTAATTTGATAACACTTTTGATAATCCGTGCATTATTTATTTAACATTCGTGCCACTTTATTTGATGAATAACACAAAACGTGGCATTTCGTCTTATTTTTTCCTTTAGGGTTTTAAGGTTCTCATATTCGTCCTTTTTTGTCTTTTTTTGTCTTTGGGTGTTGTAATATGTAATTTGATAACACTTTTGATAATCCGTGCATTATTTATTTAACATTCGTGCCACGTTATTTGATGAATAACACAAAACGTGGCATTTCGTCTTATTTTTTCCTTTAGGGTTTTAAGGTTCTCATATTCGTCCTTTTTTGTCTTTTTTTGTCTTTGGGTGTTGTAATATGTAATTTGATAACACTTTTGATAATCCGTGCATTATTTATTTAACATTCGTGCCACTTTATTTGATGAATAACACAAAACGTGGCATTTCGTCTTATTTTTTCCTTTAGGGTTTTAAGGTTCTCATATTCGTCCTTTTTTGTCTTTTTTTGTCTTTGGGTGTTGTAATATGTAATTTGATAACACTTTTAATAATCCGTACATTATTTATTTAACATTCGTGCCACTTTATTTGATGAATAACACAAAACGTGGCATTTCGTCTTATTTTTTCCTTTAGGGTTTTAAGGTTCTCATATTCGTCCTTTTTGTCTTTTTTTGTCTTTGGGTGTTGTAATATGTAATTTGATAACACTTTTGATAATCCGTGCATTATTTATTTAACATTCGTGCCACTGTATTTGATGAATAACACAAAACGTGGCATTTCGTCTTATTTTTTCCTTTAGGGTTTTAAGGTTCTCATATTCGTCCTTTTTTGTCTTTTTTTGTCTTTGGGTGTTGTAATATGTAATTTGATAACACTTTTGATAATCCGTACATTATTTATTTAACATTCGTGCCACTTATTTGATGAATAACACAAAACGTGGCATTTCGTCTTATTTTTTCCTTTAGGGTTTTAAGGTTCTCATATTCGTCCTTTTTTGTCTTTTTTTGTCTTTGGGTGTTGTAATATGTAATTTGATAACACTTTTGATAATCCGTGCATTATTTATTTA
>QFAX02000331.1:0-47090 GCA_003412495.2 Echium plantagineum
TTGCTTGATAAAAAGATATATATATAATATAATAACTCCCTCTGTTTTTTTTTAACCTATTGTTTGGCAACAATCTACTTTATTAAAGACATAAGAGTATTACTTTTACCCCTATTAATTGTATTGGTTCTCCCATTAAGCTAAGGTCTGAAAGTTGAGAAGTCAATAAAACATATTTAAGGATAAAATAGGAAGTATAAATGAAAAAGCACATTGAGAATTGTAAACACTATCTTATAAAACACAAGAATTCTAACCCAAACAATATAGGTTTAAACAAACGGAGGGAGTAATACTTATAAAAGTATCAACACTCTTAAGTATTTCTTCTACTTTTTGAGATGACTATTTGCCCTTCCCATTCATATATATTATTACTCTAATTTTTACATCACATATATTATGTTATTATATAATGTATTCGTTGCCACCAATTAAACCAATAAATATATTGACACGTGTAACCCGCCGATTATTCCGCCAATTAATACCGCGAGAAAAATTCCGCCGATAATGGGTTACACGTGACGGGAAGTGTTATGATGCACCTCTCACATCGGAAGTAGGTGTACTCCCGGGTAAATATAATATCCAATAATTTGAACCCAAATAAAAGTAGCAAATATATATCTAATTTGCAAATTGACCCACAAATATATAGATATTGTAGCGTGGCCCTTAATTATATGTATAATTGTAACGTGGCCCTTAATTTATGAGATATTATGCCCAAACCCCCTTGATGAACCTGATGCATAGAAGTATTGATGCACCAATCTTTTCACCCGTCACCCCTCCCTCATCGCCGCTATCATTCACCCCTTCATCACACCCACACCCCGTACAAGGATATTTTTTCAAACTATTTGTATTACAATTATACTTTTGTAATGAAATTTAAATAACTTGTCTGCTAAATTATTTGAAGTTTCCAAATTTTCATATTAATCATATAAATAATACTTTTTTTTATTAAATATTTATGTAATTGCATTTGTCAAGTAATGATTAAGTTTATTAATATTGACTTAGGAATAAGAGTTTGAAAAAAAGCACAATGGCTAAATTAGGTAAATATATAAAGAAACTTGTATATAGAGCTAGCTCGAAACTCGGTTCAAACTTTAACTTGGGTAGGTATAATAACATTTAACATGTGTGCTAAAATTTCTTTAATTCAGGTAATCTCAACAAGGTAAAAGTAGAAAAAATGTTAACATAATCAAATATCCTTCATGCTTCCTTGTAAAAATGAGTCTCGTGTTGTTAATTCCGTATTTGGCATGCATTTCATCCTAAAATCCATGGTAATTTCCTCTCCTTTCACCCCCCCCCCCCACAAGATTTTCTTGAATATTACATTCTATATCTTCAAATTTTCCTTTTTTCTTCTATTTGGTATTAACCTTTTTATCAATCTATTCTCTTTATATAACATAGCCATTTTTGCCAGCATGATGTATTCTGTTATTGGGGGGGGTTCTTCATGAAACGGTGGTGGGTTATTTGGGAAAATTAGTTCTTCATATTATAAATGAGAATTATATTTGGTTAGGACACGGGGGTCGTGTTAAAAATTAATGATAAAAATATAATACATAAAAAAACATGGTTTAACCAAGAAGACGTAAGAATTTCCATTGTCTATACTGGTCCTGTATGCTAGCTCGAACGATGACTCGAACTCATAATCTTTCGGTTAGAGGTGAAAGGTCTTGTCACTATGTTTCACTTCATTCCGTTAAAAACACCCGTCGACGATATAATATTTTGTATTTATTTAAGTATGATTCTTTAGTTCTGTGTTGAGAACTTGAATTGGAACGAGACATGTGAAATTAGTCATTGATAAGTTGTTACACTTATGGTATCATTAGATAGGTGAGCTAAATTGAAATTATTGAATTGAAAATATGAATTATGGTTGTAGCCTTATAAAGTAAATTTGTTGTTGTTGATTATATTGATTAGGTTGTAAGGATGTTTGTATATGAAAACCATTACAAGTTATAGATGTTAATGCATAGCTGCTACTAATGTGACTGGTTGTAATGAAAGTTGTAATCGTATGTAACTAGCACAGATATGATCTGATTTCACCTCCCTTGAAACGCAGTGCAGATTCAACTGATCGAATGCTTTCATTTTGGCGAAGCAGTCTCCGATTGATACTCATTGATCGTCGATGTTTAACATTATATCTAAACAATGTTCAAGACACAATACATTGGAGGCAAGAAAGAGAAGTTTGTTAGGTAAATTTACAATCACGCAAGTAACATTCGCCTTCTTTTTGTCTTTTTAATTTTATTGAAGAAGTGTTCATATTTGTATGTTGAACTTACTAGGGGGTAGGTTGCATATCACCCGACCCCCACGGCCCCCATCCCTGTTATGGCTTTAGCATGAGTCTCTTCAGATGTGTTGGGCGCATATTGATGTATGCTGAACTTATTTATTCTATTGTTAGCGAAATTAGCACCTCCGGTGAGCCATTTGTTCCTATATATACATAAACATGATGTTAATGGGACGTAGAATTTAGTTCTGGTTAAGTTATTCATTAGTTTAGGCATTCTTATCGTAACTCTGTTATCTATAAGAGATGAGTATATTATGCTATCAAACAGTGGCGGACCTTGAAGATTTTTCATATTATTGAAGGGGCCATTATTGTATTTTGTATAAATACTGCAATTGGATAGTATAATGAAATGGTTCAAAGTTGGGTGCAACTCTCACAGTCTCACCCCTCTTTGGTTCCTCTTAATCTCTGATGATATATATCTAACACATTGTATTTAAAGGTTGAATGATTTGGACTCCAATTTATCATTCAAATCTGGCATGGCTGGGAGGAATAGAGTTGGATTTAGTTTAGAAAGGACCGGATGATTCTGGTCGTTCAACCAACCGCCAAACAAAGTCGTTTAGGACTTGGAGCGATGAGGGGATCTGAAGGACTTATGACAATTGGAGATCACTAAAATCAGGAGTTACAAGGGTGATGTTTCCTGAAGATCTTAAAGTTTCTGACCAAAAGATTTTCGACCCGCAGACAAGAATCTCTTGTTTTGGAATAAGCTTTTGCTTCTTTCATGCATTGTTGCTGTATCAGTGGATCCTTTGTTTCTTTATCTCCCCATTTTCAAGACAAGGGAGATGTGCCTACATATAGATGAAAGCTTAGCATATTCAACTACAACACTGCGGACGCTTATTGATACATTTTACCTTATTCGTGTGGTTTTTCAATTTCGGACTGCATATATTGCGCCTTCTTCTAGAGTATTTGGACGAGGCGAGCTTGTGATTGATCCTCGCCAATAGCAAACAGATACATACATCGATACTTTTTCGTGGATCTTCTTTCTATTTACCTTTGCCACAGGTTTGTCTTGTTATTAAATTCGTTCAAAAATATGCTTCCACGTATGGTATTTAATTTTTTAAAATAGCAACTGTTTCGGTAAATTATGTTGAGTCGACAAAGAGATGATTTGGCGATTTCTCAATCAATATCCTCTAAAGTTTCATTATTTACAGATTGTGATTTGGCGATTTCTCAATACATCATCAGGCTCAGATGTCGTGGGTACCAAGAATTCTTTACTTGTTATCGTCATTCTTCAGTATATTCCAAGGTTTGGTCGCCTTATACCACTGAATTCAGAGTTGAGAAAGACAGCGGGTGCCTTTGCGGAGAGTGCTTGGGCTGGTGCTGTATATTACCTAGTGTGGTTTGTACTTGCAAGTCATGTATGTATCTTCGAACTTACTCGTTTCAATATTTATTTATATTTGTTATCTATGCATAATAGTACGGATCTTATAAGACGCTGTCTTGGAAAATTGAAAAGGCTTGCTTCACTTCTATCATTCTCAATATATATCCTGATTTGTAATCACTAGTTTGAGAAATATCAATCATCATGTATCCTTGCTAGCTTGGATTAGAAGTAGACCTAATCGCTGTCCCAAATGTTGTTTCCATACATGTCACAACCAATATTTGGATGGCATCTGTAAACTTTAATGTTAGAGGTCCTAAAACATAATAGCTTCGTTTACAACATTTCTAATAAAAATGAGATGTGTATCTGATTAAGTGATTTACACATGGAACGTGTCACGGATCAGGTTATCCTACGCCAATCAGTAGATATGAACTCTATTTGAAATGATGAAGGTGAAGATGTTTTGCATGTCATTTTTCATACTAATACATTCTCCCAACAGGCAAAAAAGAAGAATGTACATCGTTTAGTTTGATCTTTCTACCTTTACAATCTTAGCGGCATATCATAGCTAACTATTCATCGATAATTCTACAAATTGGTTGATAAATTTTTTTTGTATGTTACAGATAGCTGGAGCTTTCTGGTATCTAATTGCCATCGACCGCAAAGACAAGTGCTGGGAGTCAGCTTGTTTAGAAAGTTCTGCTTGTAATGTAAAATTTTTGTATTGTACACGTGAGAGCATAAACATGACAAATTGGAGAATCATAGGAAAGGATGTTCTTGATTTTAAGTGTTCAGTTGGTGGTGGGCAGAAAGTCGAATTTCAGTATGGAATATATTCAGATGCTTTGACATCGAAAGTTATTCAATCTGACCAGAGATTCATTGCTAAGTTCTGTTATTGCTTGTGGTGGGGTTTACGGAATTTGAGGTACGCTCGTCTTCTTGAAAACAGTTTTCATTTTTGAAGTATTTTCCTGAGGTTCATCCTTCCTTTTACTTATTTCTTCTTTCGGATATCTGCAGTTGCTCTACTTTTAGAAATATGCTATCTTTTGTTGTTGATTTTGTTTCCTTTCTCACATCCGCGCAGTACACTTGGCCAGGGGCTTGAAACGAGTACTTACACGTTGGAGGTTATTTTCTCTATAAGTATTTCTATTATTGGGCTCCTCTTGTTCGCTCTTCTTATAGGTAACATGCAGGTATATTTTAAAACTAAAGCTTATTGCTTCAGATTTTGTTAACTGAATCAACCTTTGTATATCGATTGCTTTGGTCAATAATGGAAGAAAATTGTGTCTCTCTACAGACCTATCTTCAATCTTTAACAGTTCGCCTAGAAGAGATGAGGATCAAAAGACGAGACTCTGAGCAATGGATGCATCATAGGGTTCTTCCTCAAGAGCTAAGACAAAAGGTGAGACGTTATGATCAATACAAGTGGGTTGAAACACGAGGAGTAGACGAGGAGAGCTTGGTACAAAATTTACCGAAAGACCTTAGGAGGGATATCAAAAGACATCTCTGTTTAAGTCTAGTCAGGAGGGTAAGATCAGCCAATACATTAGACTCTTAAATCATTGTCTTCGTTACTATATTGATTCTTTGCAATTTATAATTCTACAGGTTCCACTTTTTGCAAATATGGACGAAAGACTACTCGATGCCATATGTGAAAGGCTAAAACCTAGTTTGTATACTGAAAACACCTTTATTGTTCGAGAAGGTGATCCGGTTGAAGAGATGATCTTCATTATCCGCGGGCAACTAGAAAGTGTCACAACAGATGGCGGGAGGAGTGGATTTTTCAATCGCGGATATCTAACAGAAGGCGATTTTGTGGTGAAGAACTGCTAACATGGGTACTAGATCCTAAAGCTGCAGCAAACTTGCCACCATCTACTCGAACTGTGAAGGCCTTAACTGAAGTTGAGGCATTCGCGCTTATATCAGATGAACTGAAATACATCACTAATCAATTCAGGCGTATTCAGAGTCGACAAATTCAACAAACATTCAGATTCTACTCTCAACAGTGGAGGACTTGGGGTGCCAGCTTCATCCAAGCAGCATGGCGTAAGTATGTTCGACGTAAGCAAGTCGAAGAGCTTCTCCGCAATGAAATGGAAGATCCAGATAGCGATTCAGAAACACAGCAGTTGATTAAGAGCTCATCATCGCGCTTTCATTCAACCATGCTGGCATCGAGGTTTGCAGCAAACGCCATGCGTGGAGTTAACAGACTTCGCAGCTCTAACTTCGTACCGTTGCCAGCAAAGCCTTCTGAACCTGACTTTGAGACTGATTGATGATATTGGTGATCATGTTTGGTTTCTTCTTAGTTTTGGAAATAGTGAAAGGTGCAAGTAGTTTGAGAATAAGAATGTGCAGCTTCTTAATCTTTTTTTGTTCAGACAGTTGGTATGACTAATGTAGGTTGAGGAGTTTGTAAAATACACCAATATGACAAGTTTATTATTGATATTTGTTACACCGTACTCTCAAGAACAATTTTTTAATTGAAATGTAAGTTGAAATGTATAATCAAATCAACCTAAAACATGTAGAATCTACTTGAATCTAGTTCTGTTTCCACTTCGGCAAACTGTGACGAACCTCTTGGCGCATCCACATATGGTGATGGACTTGGTGCATGTTTATGGTGGCGACGATGACGGTGGTGTCTATGTTTGTGACGGGGATGCTTATGTTTGTGGTGGTGGTCGTGATTGAGCCAATTTGATTGTTCATCTCCATCCAAATTCATCTCTAAAACATCATTTTCACTAATGAAATTGGTTATGTCATCGTCTTGTTCAGCAATTGCTTGAGTAGTAATGGCCACTATCACCATAAAACACAAAAGCCAAAATGTAGTAGACATCTTTGTGATTTGTGTGTAATTGATGAGGAAGATACACGATCATGAGACCAATTTATAGAGTTGAAATAACATAGTTTTGAACGTTCGCAAATCTTTTATGTTTTACTTTGGTAACTCTTTCAATTAATAAAAAATTTCTTCCATTAAAAATTGATGAACAATAGAAGAAAGAAACTAATGACATTACTATATTTATATTTATTTTGTTACCTTAAACTTGCCATTATTATATAATTTGTGCCAAAAATATTTAATTCCCATTTTGAATCTTTAATAGATAGCATTAGTGGTTATGCAACCGAATTTGTAATACGTTTCTAAAATCTCATATAAAGTGTCCAATAATATTCCACAATAGTTTGTGTCTTATAGACAATTGTTCACATATATAACAAATAAATGTCCTGAAAAACTTACATCTCGTTGACTTTCACTATGTTAACCAATTAATTTTTTTTTGTCAATTTTGATGTTTTTAAAATCATTTCGGTTCAGTCTTATTTTATTCTTTTCAACCAAGTCGGTTCAAATTCGGTTCGGCTAGATATGTTTTTCCAATTTGAACTAAACTGACAACATGCCTATATATAGCAATGAATTCGTTTCCGAATTGACGAAAGAGTGGAGTACATATTTTATACATTTGATTTTTGGATGAGAAGTCGCATGAACACGAACTGAATAAACAACACAACAGGCAACAGCTTATCAATGCTTGACAAGAAAAAAGCACATCCAAGAAGAGGATGACCATTTCATCTTTAAGATTTTACCTCCTACAAAGTCGTTTCGAGCAACCAGCTACTGCTAAAAACTAATGTTGAACTAAGAATACATGAAAAATAGCCTGCCATAGACCATCTTTGGTTAAATTCAGATGCACAATAGCCTTCTATGAAGCACTTACATCACTCTCTCATTAGCAGATGAAAATTTTCTAGAAGTCATCAGTATCTTCATCTTTTGTAGAGTTAGGGCCATCATCATAGCCAGCACCTGGAGCGAGTTCATTTAGATCAAGAAACTGCCTTTTTCTTACACCTTCAACTTCATTTTGATCTGGTTGTTCAGGGGCATTGTCTTGGTTGAATTGGCCTTGGACTTCATATTGTTCTTGTTCTTCCTTAGGTAAGTCAGAATGATCCTCCACCGTTTGATCAGCTTTAATACTCTTGTTATCCAAGTTCTGATCAGAGTCTTGTCCTTCACCCTGTTCTTGATCTTCCTTAGGTAAGCCAGAATGATCCTCTACAGTTCGATCAACTGTAATATTCTGGTCGTCCAGGTCCTCATCAGAGTCTTCACTAAGCGAGGATTCAGTATTGTCACTAGCATCTGATTGTTCATGAGATCCTCCATTTGACTTCTCGGGTTTCGCCAACTCATTTTCTGAATCTGACAAATCATAATAGCTGTAATCCATACGATTTCTGGTTGCCCTATTACTGCGACGTAAACCAAATTGGATCTCATCAACTGACCGCAGCTTAGTTCCCCTTCTAGTACGCCCAGGCAATTTCATAAATTTCTTTGGTTGATCACTCTCATCACTTGCACTAGAATAATTAGCTTCTAATTCCTCTTCTTCATCTTCAGGATTTTCATCATCCCAATGATACTCTTCATCTTCCTCAGAGCTGCTCGATGTCTTCCTCTTCTTCTGCTTTAAATACTCTTCATCATATACAGCTTCGCCAACAATATCATCGTCACTGTCATAATCAGCGTCATTATCTGACCCTGCCTCCGCGAAGTCCTTCACAGAATAGCGTTGAGGCCTTTGCCTTCTACGGTCACTAAAGGAAACAGAATATCAATTTAATATAAGCAACAGTAAGATCTTATTAAATAAAACGAAAAGTAGGAGAATAGAAACAAAGCAAAACTAGAGATTGAAACTACCTGTGATCTATTGTCTCGTCTATAGAATTGTAACCATATTCATCATCTGTTGATGACTTCGAGAACTGCTTGCTGAAAGACGATTGGCGTGAAAATTGTGAAGGGCCAGAAGATGTACCATTTGTAGCAACCTCATGACTCGTAACATCTCTCCGCCCAGTAGGATCAGGTGAAGGTGGTTTCTTCCTGGAAGCAAAGGGAAGAGGCATGTAAGACTAAAGCAAAAGGTGAACACACTTCCTAGTGGATGTGATGAAGATTGAACATAAGCATCAATTTCCAAAGCGTAGAATTTTAAAGCCGTAAGATCCATACTTAGTATCCTTGATTGCCTCATTGATCGACCTGTCATAATCATCTGCAAAACCATCCAGAATGCAATCAGTTATCTCCATATAATTGTTCAAGGAAAATTATAAATGAATATTGTCATACGAAGTGTTTCACTACTTAATGCATAATAGCAGTGTTATCTTTTGGGTATTATATGTGGTTCTTCTAAATGGCTTCACTTCAGAAAAGATCACCAAATGTAATGTATTAGCTTCTATATCAAAGTTTAGAATCCATTCACACAATTTAAACTAAGGACAAGTTAAGAGTTTCAAAGCTCCATCATGACCTTCATTGTCACACATGAATGATATAGAAACCAATGATACATACAAGGCCATATATTGAAATTCCACTCAACTAAGTAACATATTCTAACGAACAGTAAACATATAGAATCAGATAACATGAAAGATCATCAAGCACAGCTTCCTTCTACCTAATTTTAGTTTATTCAAGTGAGAATTTTAACACTAATACGAGGCCACCAACTAGTAATTATTTTGTCATTCCTTACCAAATGTATAGGTAACATGCTTTCTATCACGAAGAGAGCGACCCGCGGCAAGCCCATCCATTTGTATCATGTTATCAAGCATAAGAGCTTGTCTGTGCTGCTTCTTCAACAACTTCTCTTTTCTCTGTGAACACCCAGTTGAGTATTACGCCAACATAAGGTAGCACAAACCAACCCCACTAAAAAGGGGTAATAGAAGAAACTACTGATTGAATGCATAGGAGCATAGCAGGCAAGTCCAGCAAAATTACCTTATGAACCTTCTCAATTTCGGCAAGCATGTCATTTTTCAACTTTTTTCCAACTGATATTTCGGTTCTGTTTGTACTTGTAAAGAGTTTCTCCTACACATGACGTTCAGAGTCCATCTTTCAATTCATGAATGATAGGCATAATAGTTCTTTACAATGGATTATTGGTAAATGCCTTACAGAAACTTCCAGGAATTCATCGAGATTGGTCGCAACTGTTTCCCACTGGTAAGATGAATTTGGTATAGGTGGTATGTTTCTTCCCTTCCCTCTTTTCACCTCAACTTTCCTTATCTCGCGGTAGAGCCTATGACCAATGATGGGATCATCTTCATACCTATATGCAATCATCAATAATGTCACTTGGTAATAGAACAAAAACTGAATGTTATTATTAACAAAAAAAAGTAATTAAAAAATGGTGTAGAAAATGCCACTGCGTACCAGTATGAGATACCATGAGAATCGCCACCAAGGCGCGTCTTCCGGAATGTGGAGAGATGAAATCCTTGTTTGATAGACTGATCTATATAACTCCGAATGTCATCTTGCTGCAAAACAAGGTAAGAGTCTTCTTCTTACACCATATCTTTCGGTACAGATGTGAAGAAACATTACTTACGAAATCATTATTATTAAGTAAATTTTTAACTGTCAAAAAGGTATCGTCATCTCATGTACTTATTATCCTCATTCAAGTATGAAGCCCGTCTATTTCCATATTGATTAGTCCATTCACCTTACAATATGCAGCACCTTCTGTTCTTCTAAGATTAAGCAGTGCAAATGCGGAAAAAATTGTGTATTAGGTGAAATTTGGTTGGACTTTATACCGGGAATACCTATAGTATATATTCAGAAACCTCGAAAATTGATAAATACTTCCACGAAGATACAGAACTACAACACTAGATTAGGAGCACTGAGGTATCTTTCTATTTCTTATTATCTATTTAACTGTATCTTTTAAAACAGTAGCTGAAATGTATAACATATTAACTCGGAAGATCCACCCAGAGAAGACCAAATGTGCAATTCATGCCTACGGGGGAATGCTGGATTCTGGAACCCTTCGGGTTGCAACAAGCAATCTTCCCTAAGAAAGTAAGCTTGCTACCATCAAGAAACAATTCACAACCAAACCAAAACATGATTGAGTACCAATGAAAGGCTCTCTTCGCACATTTTAATAAGCAAGATGGGTAAACAAATGACACTTAAATTGCATAATACCTCAACCCGAATATCGCATAGCGCCTTTAGGATTACCACACGGACCCCAGGGTCAAGTGTATGATAAGCTTCAATTTCAGCCCTGATAAGAGTATAAAAAGACAAATAAGCATGCATACTTTCCGGAAATTGGATTCATATGATGCACTAAGCTAATGTTATTTATTTGCAAAACTACTGACCCTTGAGCAGTAACTATAGGCAACTCGCCTTCTGCAACCTACATTTATAACCAAAAAAGTTATGTCACATATAGCAATAATCAGAAGGGCATTCAAGAAACTAAGAGATATATTATACCAGCTCAGCTTACCCAATGCCACCAATCCCTCAATTTTCTGCATAGAACAGTAATCCAAGTATTATGCCCGAGAGCCATCCGAGTGATTGGAGGAATTGCCTTTAGTTATAAAGGGTCAAAATAGAAATAAAACTTGTTAATCCGTGCTTAAGAACCTATTTTGGAAGTCTACATGCACGAGTAAGTACATCAATTCAAGACACTCTTAAATTGAAAGAGAGAGCACATAAATGTAAAAACGATGAGATGTCTTAGTTGGATAAAAGAGCCTCACCATTCTATCATACTGAACATTTGATTTAAGCATCCAGTAAGTACACAAGATTATATTAGTCTTTGGTGGCTGAGTGGCTCTTAATAAAGCATGCCAAACGGATACTGAAGATATTATTAATGGCAACGTCACATGGATAACAAGTACACAGCACAACAAATAAAACTTTCTAAACACGCTTCTGTAATCCGCATTGTTAACATCATTAGATCTTAGAACATAGCAACGACTTCTCATTCTTCTGGAAAAACCTGGTAGCAAATTATCCATGGCATGGTTTAAAATATAGTAGTTCATCAAGTCAGTACCACCACAGTTCCTAAACATCTTCAATTCGCTAATTGCTAAAACAGTATCTTAAGATCTTTGTATAAACAAAATTTTGGAAAGGAAGGAGCTAGCTTATATGAATCATGGTGCAAATAAAACTTTAGCCCTAGCATGTTCACATACTCTTTTAAGTTAACTAAGAAAGCTCAATTTCACACCATGTTAATCAATGTAAGCAATATTCACGCCGTTATGACAAATTTCCATAATTTCATATAGATGAATGCATGCTGAGCACTCGCACAAAAAAACGTACCCACTAAAATGCATAAACCCTTTGGTTGAGAATTTGAGATATACAAGTGAACTATCATAAACGCTCAACCACTATGGTTTTGATATACCAATTAATTAACACAAATGCTTAATCACTATGTATCCAAATAACTCCTAACTCAGGATGACTATATTTAGGTGTCTTATCACCATAATATAATATTCAGAATGTGAGTGTAAATCTTCGATTTCAGGATGTATCCAATCTAACCAAAAATCAAATAATGAAAGACGAAGCATTGCCCACATGGGGAAACTAGGCAAGGGGTATGCATAGCATCAACTCTATAAATGAATCTTATTTCTCAGAAGCAACACTTACTTTAATCCCTTGTCTACTCAAACTCTACTCTACCTGAAACCAATGATGCAGTAAGCTGATATGACACTGCCTAAATGTGAATCATTGTGACCATTTAGTTGCTAAAGTGTGGCCAGTGTAGAACAGCCTCTGATATCCCCAATATTGTATAAGTTAAGTAACTTCAGAGAATCAGAGAAAGTAACATCTTTTGTTCTCAACCTTAGCACACGGACACAAGAAACAAGATTCTGAACGAATGAATATAAAACACCAGAATTTGATGCATTCAATCTTTCGCAGGGAAAGAAAATATTGGCAGGTGCTCTTAAAACAATAGTAGATTCACCAACTACAATGATTGTGACCAAACAACAAATTGCAATTAATTGGTAAGCTTCACTTCTTCAGTCACCCATGGACATATCATTGCTAAAGAAAGTCTGTGCTATAACATACAAATTAGCTTCGCGAACGTCAAAACATAAGGGAATTTACCTTTAACAATGGCATGTGAATCTCCCCTAATGTACTATTAGGCGATATGAGTGCTGTTTCAAACTCCTCAACAGAAAACTCCGCTTTAATATTCAACAAATGCCTAAATACCTATACCATAAACAAACAAACCACATGAGCACCAAATTTCACCATTTCTAGTACTAGAAGAACCAAACTTTATACCAAAGATTCAAGCTTTAATAAAGACAACCCTTTCTAAATCGTAAAACACTAAAAGCAACGCAACCCACTAAAACCTTTCAATTTCATATCACCTACATTTAAGAAATTAAGTATCGAAGCTAACTGCCACATGGATCGAATATTCCACCGCGGTAACTGAGAAGGCTCCGGCTCCCCAACCAACACAGTAACAACCTTACTACATTGCCCACGAGAAGAAGAGGGCCTGCCTACATCACCATTTCCCTCCCCCTCCTGACCGTCCCCTTCCTCCTCCTCCTCCTCATCCTCCTCTCCCTCCCCCTCCCCCTCTTCATCCTCCTCCTCATGCTTCGACTTCCTAGCTAACCGCGCCTTCCTCTTAGCACCCTTCCTCTTCTTCTCAGCGGCAACCAACTTAGCCTCGGCTGCAGCTGCCTCCTGCATCCTCTGTGCAGCCCTCTGAGTACACGCCCGTGACGGCCTCTCCCTTCTAACTACTGCCCCATTCTTGTTACTGCTACTACTATTACCATTACCATTACTATTATTAATTTCCTCATTATCCCTCTTGTTTTCGCAATCTATTTCATCAATTTTTGGGGTTCTTTCTTTCTTGCTTAACGGGTTCTCCGATCCAGCCATGGTGGTTCCTTTTAAGGGATCGGAGAAAGAGTAATTATTGTCTACAGATACACATTAAAGATCATGGTAATAAATCGAAAAATTCAAGAATGGTAATAAAAACAATAAAAAGAAGACTTTGATACAACACTTTGGAATGGGACAATAAAAAACAAAAAAGTTGGGGTTTTTGAACAACACAGAAGCTTCAATAGAGGAACAAGATAAAGAAAGGAAATATCAGTAACGAAAAAATAATTTTTTAAAAAAACACAGAAAAAGGAGATTATTTTTATTTTAAATATTAAATATATTTGAAAGTGATGACAATATTTTTTAGGGCAGATGATAAAAATTTGGAATAATTTATTTTGACTTTGAAATCTATGGAGGGTTGGGTTGGAAGGCGGAGGAGAGTGAAAAGGAGGGGGGGGTGAGAATTGTAGGAAGGGGGAACTTTTTTGGGTTTTTGTGTTTTTCTTTTAATTTGTGAATTTAAAGTGATTTATTATTATGTTTATTAGATATAAAATTGAATAAATATTGTGTTAGATGGATATTTCACTGTTTCATGCTATTAGGGTTTCAAACTTCAAATATGTATTTATTGATTGATTTAAATAGAAGTGAGTTCGGTCAAGAATTTTATATACATATTCCGACTTGTTGATATGGTTTAAAAAGAATTGAGCATTTAATGTTGTGGTTGAAATGGAACTGAATCTGTTTGTAGAAATCAAACGTGTCGGAAGATATGAAATAATTTTGTCCCGCGAGAAAAGATTAAAATATAACTATCGCATTCCCGCGTAAAAGATTAAAACATTCTAGATTAAGACATTTGATGCTTTTAGGATTTAAATCTTCAAATAATTATTATATTGATTGATTTTAAATAGAAATGGGCTTACTCGAGGATTTGATACACAAAGATTCTGGTATGTTGATATACATTAAAAGAACTGAGCCTTTGATGTTATGGTCAAAGTGGAACGGAATCCGTTTATTTGGATCAAACATTAAGGAAGATATGAAATAATTATGTCCCGCTAAAAAAGATTAAAATATAACTAACTCATACATGTATGAAAAATTAAGACATTTCATTATGTCATGCTATTAGGGTTAACAACTTCAAATAATTAATATATTGATTAATTTAATAAAAGTGAGTTTACTCAAGGATTTGCTACACAAAGATTCCAGTTGTTGATATGGTTTGAAAATAATTGAGTCTTTAATGTGGTGGTTGAAGTGTAACGGAACCTGTTTGTACGGATCAAACGTGTCGGAAGATATGCAATAATTATGTCCCCATGAAAAGATTAAAACATTATTAACTCAATTCCGTGTAAAAAAATTAAATATTTTAAATTTAGATATCTCATTATTTCGTTGTGTTAGGATTTAAAACTTCAAATAATTATTAAATTGATTGATTTATATAGAAGTAAGTTTATTCAAGGATTTGTTATACAAAGATTTCGATTTGTTAATATAGTTTGACAATAATTGAGCTTTTAATGTTGTGGTCGCAGCGAAACGGAATCTATTTGTACAGATCAAACATGTTGGAAAATATGAAGCAATTATATCTTGCCGGAAAAAGTAAAACGTTAGAGATTGAATCCCGCGTGAAAATTAAACATTCTAAATTAATATTAAACTTTTTAGTCCCTTTTGATATTATCAATTAATTTTACAATTGCACTTTTGTATTCTCAACAATATAAACATGAAGTGACAATTAAGATTCATGGTGGACTATCAACTATGCCTAATTTTGGAGAATTTTTGAAGATTAGCATTTTTGTCCCTTTATATCAAAATTGGAACATCCTTTATAAATTTTTGGGTTATATGGCTAAATTACCCTTATATATTTGATACACTTTTTCTTTTTCAAAAATTCGCTTGACAACATAATATCTAAAATATATTTCAAATAATTGTTGGTTTAATACAAGTGTGTAGATTATTTGACCATTGACATGATCGGCCATGAACGGGCCCAAATAACAGGAGCGATTATAAACTTGCCCAAGTTATATGATGATCATGAATGGCCCCAAGTAATAAATCTTTATCTAATATTTAGAAGGTCTCTTATTCAAATTCCTTTCAAACACATTTCTTTTAAATATGTTTTTTTTCAACAATGAAATGAATATCCTTTATCAAAATTTTGAATTCGTCCCCTGAACGACAAGTGAATGTTGTTCGCTCATTGTGGTAAACCCTAAAGTAAACATGCACTTCTCATAGGCAAACACCATTTATTTTAAAATATAATTATTGAATATCAAATAAATCCGTAGGAGAAACAGAAAATGCTCTCTTATCTAATCTATCAAATGTCGATATGAAAGAAAAAATTTGAAACTCAACTAATTATTACATCCAGCTTCCTTTTTTATTGGTAGACACTTGTAAAATTGAAACAATTTGTATCAACCCACCCTATTTTTTGGAGGCATCATTGTTCCTAATTTATAATTTTGACATTGAATCACTAATTCCTGTATAAGTTGAGGCCTCCTTAATAACATCTTCTTTGTAAGATGCAAGTTGCGAACGAACAGCTCGAAGTTCTTCTTGTTGAATTTGGATCTCCATACGCAGGTGATGAATCTCCGATACACAACCATCGACAGGGTTGTTGTCGCGCGCATTCGATTGGTATTTTATAGAGTCCATCGCCGCAACTTGTTGATTAGGATGGAGTTCTCTTAGCATCCTCAAGATGTTGATCACCCCAAAAAGCTTATGTGCATTTTTGAACGTTTTTGGTTGATCGCCTGGAAAGAAAGGTGCCAAGGGACAATTCGAACTACATCTCCTTCTTTGATAAATGCATGCTGCACATGCTGAATTTATATCGATCTTAGAAACCATAATGTATACAATCCAATAAATTTAAAGAAGATGATCAAAATGTTGATGAAATAGACGATAATCGAAGCATAATATTACATGAATGCAGTAAGGATTAGAATTCTTCCCAACTAAAATTCAACCTGATAACCTTTTCTTGTCGGTAGAACAATAATCTCCATCTGGAAAACGCATCCTTCGCTCACAACGAAACTTATTATATCCTCAACGCCTGATTTGGAGGGAGAAACATAACATGAAAGAATGAACTGTGTAATCGATCAAACTCAGTATCGATGATAATTTATAGATTTTATAAATTTATAAAAAGTGAAAATATGAACATTATTAGTTTTGAACAACTTTATTATTGTTACTACCAAACTCTTAAGATCTAATGTTGTGAGAGAGAAAGTTGGAGCATTTTTATCTGTTAGTTACTAAAGACTAAGAAAAAATCATAATATGAAAAAGTATGAAGATGTTTTGTTCCTACATGTGTGTAATGTGGACATGTGGTGTTTGAACCAAGTTGGAAGCCATAAGTTACTACCTATCGCGACTTTGTGAGGAAAAATCTATAGGTTATTAAATTTATTTCCATTTTAATTTATAAAAATGAATAAAACAAAACAAATTGATAACCTGCATAAGATTCTTAAAAATAGCAATAATTTCAATTAGTAAATGTGTTTGATAGAATAGAAAGTAAAAATGTGAGAATATGAATTGTTCATAAAACATTATGCAACTCAAACTGTCAAACATCATAATCATAGTATGGACAATTCTAACTAAATATTGTTCCATCAGTTTTGATACCAACTCAATTAAATATAATCTACTTGGCGCGTTCTGATTGCGTCTTACATATTCTTTCAACAGAAATAATAGAAGTATTAAAAAAAACAGAACAATGAAAAGTTGAAAAAAAAAATCAAAAAAATAAGTCTCTTCTCTTAATAAAGTTGAGAAGATTTAGAATTATGATGTTCAGTTGCTGACTACCTACCAAAAACTTCTTACCCCAAAATTGAAATATGAGAAGTAGTAACAATAGGCTGCACTAATCCAAAGCCATGGGGGGTTTCCATCCTACTACGCTACTATACATACCTTTCAATGTATTCCTGATATTAATCATATGTATCTATTTCACAAAACTTCAGTGTACAACTGCAACAAATTTGCAGTGTTCGTCGACATTGATTCCTCGCCATTTTCGCAATATGAGAAAACTGCTGCACTCTCTGAGCTCCATATGTTCATTCACACTGTACCATTTTACTTGAGATCCAAAAACTTCTTTGGAACTCCACGATTGGAGAAAAAATTGTTACCTCAAGAGTGCTCTTTCATTCATCTGTATCTGCATGTTTTCGCTTGCTAGAGAATCTCATTTGAAATTCCTCCAGTAACTCCTCCTACCTCTCTTGATTACATATACGTTGCATAAATTCCAAAAAATTTACACTTCCAGGGTTCGTATCGTCGATCAATTTACTTGGAGATCTGCTTAAAGGAAATCCCTCAGGGGGCATCATACAATTTGATAGACATTGCTAGAATACATCTGCATTTCTTTGTTCCAAGAAATATACCATCCAGTTCAACTAATGTACAGCTTCGTAGAAAAGTACTTGTGGCTGCAAATGCCCCTTCTCGCATAACAAAAGCACATCATCCCAACCACCAACAACCTAGATAAAAAAAATTTACATCAATCACTTCAGTTTGAAAATCTGTACTACTGACACGAAAAAATGAGCCTAAAGAGCAAAATATTGCAAATATTACCTTGACAGTTTTGTCATCATACATGACCCAACGCTCATTATCATGATTGTACGCAAAACAGTAATAATGCTGGCCATAATAGCACACCTGAAAGGGAAAAAATGTATATACACCATTCTGGCATTAGCTTTAATGACGACTCAAAACTCTAAAAGAATCACCCTTCATATTGTATATGAGGTTTGCAAATGTATATGCATATAGTGGGGTGAGACAGATAGCCAGGTATGCTGCAGTGCTTTGCAATATCAGCACAAGTAAATGAATTATGTCATGTGCTTCATAGCTGATCATTATTACTAATATTATTATTGAATAGCTAAAAGAGTCATACTAATAAATATTTCTTCAAGAATGGTTACAATCAAAGAGATCCTATCCCATCGCCCCTTAGGCGGAAGCCTCTCCGAAAGCATTAGGACATTTGATGTTGATTATGTATAGGGAAGGCACATCGGAGTTCTAAACTCAAATACCCATTGAAATGAAAAATATATAATAATATCGTCATCCATCAATGATTCCTTAAGTCCTGGACAAAACAAGACAAGCTACTAGGATTTACTTAACCAAAGAAAAGGGTGATAAAAGTGACGCAAACTACTACAATTTAATTAACCGTAGCCCACCAATTGTGGCTCATTTCCTCCATATTGTAGCATTTCTTAGACTTCAACAATGCCATGTTACCCACATTTAATTTAACTTCTTTCACAATTCTTAGAGAATATTTAACTTCTTGCACAATTTTTAAATAAACTTTCACTACTTGCACAATTTTTTACAAACAGTTTACACTGCAAAGTAATGGAGTAACAACTAACAACTGGAGATGAGTCATACCACTGAAACCAAAGAATGTCTATTTTTGGGATCAAGGCCCCGATAGAGGATGCCAACATCCACTGTTGTCGATAAAGCAGCTAGTGTTGCTGTGATATCATCAACACTCTCACACGTGTTTTGCCACCCGAGAACTGCAAGACCAAGTCACATGGGAAAAATCAATGAACTGTCAGCTGAACAGTAGTTATACTACTAACATATGAACTCACCAATTGTGAACAGGTGTGGTGCCTTGGAAAGAATATGATGAATATAGTTGGGTTTTCCACAACCACCAGAATCTGGATCACAAGCTAATTGATGATTCATCTCAACAATGTTTAGAAGCTCATCGAAAGAATTTTCTGGAGACATAACCTATAGGGTAAAAGTTGAAAAGGTCAATAAAGTTCTAATGCTTTAACCACCTCTATGCAGAATGGACTCTCGTATCAAAAAATAAACTTTCATAACAATAAGACTCGAGAAATATAAGAAACAAGTACTTCTGCAAAGACATGCCTTCATAGTTCTGAGGGAACTGGCATTAATATTATGGAAGAATGATGTGTACTTCAGATGTCTAGACTCCAGGCCACAATTAAAGCAATTCATCTGTTCAAAAATGTCCATTCCAAAAAGTGTGTGGGCTATACAAGAACCATTTATGCAATCCCAAGTCCCAGTGTAGTTGCTGTCCCCTGATTCAGCATCAGAAACAGCTGACACAGAGGTAAATGACCGATGAAGACAGTCAAATATTACCCCAAGCACTTCAGATGCATCATTCATCTGACCCTGCAGACAGTTATAGTGATAAAATGAGATCCATCAAACCACACGGGCCTCGAGTGTGCCATTAATTGTAATTGGCAAAAAGAGCAGCTTTGGTATTTACCTCCTGGAAGAAATTACTATCAGGATACAAGTTGCTTAAAGCAAGTCTCAAAGATGTAGGGGCAACAGCTTCCCTACGTGAGTCTTTAGTAGCAGTGCTTAAAGCTGTGAAAATATCATACAGAGCACATACAACACAAGGATCCCCAACATGACAATGTTCTGATGGTAATCTCTTCAAGAATTCATCCTGGAAACGTCTCAAGTGCCACAATGACTGAAAAAAAATGAAGGAGGATATTTAAAATGAAAAGTAAAGGTTAGTACCACTGAGTCAAGGAAAATCAGATGCCCCAAAACAAACCTGGATAATGACATTTAGGAAACAATTATATTCACCAACTTCATTCTTTAGTCCAGTACCATACACATCTGTTCCATTACCATCCTCAATTGTGCCCTCATTTAAAGAAACGATGAAATTCCCTATTTCTGGTGTTTCTTGGTGAGCCACCGAATTCATGATCAATGGTGGTTTCTGACGTGCATGATATGTGTCTGGCATGAAAGACACTCACAAGGAGAGAGCAATTTAGCGAATTGGAAAATGGTACAAATTCAACATGGAAGTTCAGTGAAACTACAGCAGCAAATTCAGCCCATTAGTTAGAAATATTGATAATATATAGTTGAGGTCTTTCCAATGCCTGGCCTTGGAAACTATAGATGGGTTTCTTTTCATAAGCATGCCTCGATTTGACATCCTAAGTGAGATATGAAATCAAACTACACGCAATTATGGGGTAGGGCTCCCGCTTCCCAGTTCAACCATGGCATGAAGATAGAAAAATTTCACTAAATATTGTAAGAAGGTACCCCCTAATGAATAGAGCTTACCACATAAAATTAGAATAGAGCACCAAAGACTTTGTATGTCAAGAAACATTGAGCACAAGTATAGATGCAAGTAATGAAATCACATAGTCCACCATCGACAAGCACAGCACAGGACAGGAATATGTTTCCAATCTCTACATGAGAGTGCTGACGAAGTGAAAATTGACTAACCTAGTAAATTTTACTATGTGGAAAGGAAGAGGATAAATTTAACATACCCAAACTTTGACGAACGGCTTTCTTAAGGTCAGCCTGGAACCTCTCTTCGTCATCCTCGTCTGCCTTTAGCTGACGTAATGTCGTGGTTCCACTATCAACTGTAAGAATGCATTCACATATTATGAGATACAATCAAAATCAAAAGAGAGATTAAAAAGTTAACAGAACTCTTCAACAATTATTATATGCGAAATTATCAGCCTACGTGACAGGGTGACCCAAGTGTAATAAAAGGAAAACATCACTTAGCGTTATATGCAAGTGGCATACATGAGCATCAAGTACGAGACAATACTTTAAACAGGTCATGATAGTCAAGTTCCATAATACCATCAGTCAGATACCAGATAAAATCTATCTAAGCCAAAAAGAACTCCATTTGATGTAACTAGTTATCTATTACAGCAAAAACAAATATACACGACTGCATACATATCGACTGCAAACAGTGTTAACTTTTTTTGATAAGGCAAAAGGGAAACCAAAAGGTCTAGATTGAAGGATATAGGGGACAACAAATACGTAAAGGTCTCATTATTTATTGGTCACCAGATTCCACAATAATCACCATTCTCACCAGGTGGACTATCAACAGATGATGGCCGACTAACAGCATGATTGTCCTTCTCTAAACCCATAGGTGGACATTTTCCATCGCCTAATCTGGTTGAGCCCTTCGATCGTTTGCCTCTCCTTCCAGTTCGCCGGTCTACAGGCAACATCTCCATCTCTGGAGTTGTACCATTGGGCCAATCTATGAATAAAGCACGAGTACTTTAGAAAACAATTAAGTCACGTATACAGCTAATCGATGTAACAAGCCTAATCTATTTTTGATTGATGAATAAATCGATAAAATACCCAATCTATTAGCAGGAACATCACCACTGCTTTCGGATAAATCATCATATATGTTTGGAAATCCATTCCTATGAATCAAGGGATCCTACAAGACGAACATTTACAAGTTCAAATATGAAGTGATTTATAACGAAGAAAAAAATAAACAAAACAAAAAAAAAGCCCGTATAAATATAAAATCTAAGTCAAGTATAATTTTTTAATCATTTTGAGTGTTCAACTTTCAAAAAACCAGGCCCAGGAAAAGTAACCTTCATATTCATTTTCCACTCTCCATTAACATCTTCATTGTTAATTTTCTGCTTCGCTGAAATGTCTGGTGGCTTTAACGATGTAATCATATCAGAAGCTGTGATGGTAGTCTTCTTATGCTGCTGCTCAGCAAGATGCTTCAGCTTGGCCTCATTTTCTATTCGCCTCTGGTACTCCAGTGTTTCTTCAAGCTTCCTTTCCTCAGCTTCAAGTTCAATTCGATGTCGATATTCCTCTTCTTGCTGTTTCAAAACATCGGAAGATTCAGCAACAA
Source organism: Echium plantagineum (assembly GCA_003412495.2). NCBI lineage: Eukaryota > Viridiplantae > Streptophyta > Magnoliopsida > Boraginales > Boraginaceae > Echium > Echium plantagineum. The sequence goes on from QFAX02000331.1 coordinate 22,472, forward strand.
AAATTTCATGTTCATGAGCTTCTCCATCCAGTGCAAGTTGATACGAGCTGAAACAACAGAAGTTCATGAAAATTAAGACATAGGTAAGGTGATCACAGCAGCATTAGAAAATAGTTATGAAGCATCTACATAATCAGTACTCACATATCATCAGGTTTTTCAGTGGGTGAATGGATCTCATTGCCACCAATCACCTGCAAAAGAAATGAACCATTAAATGAAAATTAACTCCATAACAAAGCTTCCTGCCCGTACTTAAAAGTGCACAAATTTGAGAACAGGTTCAAACCTTTGAGTCCTTTGTTTTCTTGTTATCCTTGTTCTTTTTCTTATCTTTAGCCTTCTCTTGCACATGTCTGGAGCTTTCAATACCTCCTTTTCCGCTCTTCTTAGAGTCAAGAGCAAGTTCAGCTAAGAAAGCTTCTCTGGCAGCATCCGACTTTTCTGTCGCATCTTTCTCAGCCGAATCCTCTAGGTGTGCCTACAAAAGAGAAAATGACGTAAGACTAACATAACAAAGAAAAATATCATGATAGAAGAAGATGAGGATATTTTGGAAAGATAGAATCAAAGACAGACCCGTAAGAATGACTTAACCAATGGCACTAAGATCGAGCGATAATCAAGGGCAGAAGTCGGCTCAAGCTTGAGCTCCAACTGCTGCATTGCCGCAAGGGACCTCATAATCCTCACATCAATTTTGCTGAGCTGCAATACTAAAGAAGTAAGCTATGTGGCCAAGTGATGACAGATTTAGTGAAACATAAAATTCACAGTCATTACACCGACCTCAATGGAGACATGTTCCTTCTGTCTTTGTAATGCTATTTCAATGCAAGAGTCTCCTTGGTGGAAAGAGTCCTTTAGTCTCCACTCATCGTCTTCGTTGGCCTCCAAGTCACGTAGATGAGGTGAAACGCCACTATAACTTTCTTCAAACCCGAAGTGGTTACCATCCAGCGATTCTGCTTCCTTGAGAACATTTGATACAGCTTCCAACTCAAACCTATTACTCACAATTGTAATGTCATCATTACTTTCAATTAGCTCATCTTGCCTTTTTTTCAAGACAGCCTCATAACTTCTGCGTCCAAACTCGGAGATGTGCTCTCTTTTCTTACCTTCAACTAAACATAGGTCTTCCACTCCCTGCAATGCTTCCTCGTAACTTAAATGATCACATTTCCTCTCGCAGAGTGCCTGGAGGTTGATAAATTCTTTCTCAAGTAACTGGAGTAGCTCAGATCCTTGTTGTCCACTCTCTTCTCTTAAACGTGCCCAGGATTCTAGTTGTTCCCCACTTGTCGGACCCATAAATATCCACGACAACAATGAATCAGAATCTACAAGAACATTATCTTCGAGGTTTCCATTGGCTGATACAACTACAGCAGAGTTATCATTCACAACAAAATGGCTTGATTCTAAAGTGGGAAGGAAATGTTCATCAAACATTAAGCAGGTCATATCATCATTGAAAAAAAGTTTCTCCATAATCTGTACACCTTTACTGCTGCGGGTAGAGTCCTCTGAGCCATTTATCTTCTCTAAATGTCTACTTTCTCCACACGATTGTGAAAGTTCTTGCAAGTACTTGAGGATTTTCTTGAGCTCGGGGGCCCCTAGGAAGCATATGCACAACGGTGTTTGATCAACATTAAAATTGAGAAGTTGAGAACCGTAGGCACGCCCCTGAAGCTCCTCAACAGCGAATTGTATAACCTTACTAAGATGACTAGCTGCGAGGTATTTATTTTTAGTAAGTGCCTGAAATACAGAGTGGATCCTCTCAAGAAGCTTCCCACGCTCAGGATCATCAGCCACCGGCCAGTCATCAGGAAGAAAACAGACCTTACTCGGTGGCTTCTCCTCATAATCCATCCACACGATGTCAGAGTTCCTATCGTACTCTCTATTCTCATGAGTAAATCCATTACAAGTATCATCCCTCAATTTATTTACAGGGGACGAATCCCATGCATCTTCATTACAAAAACTATCAGAAAAGAAATCCTTTGACTCTTCTTCACCGCTTTCACGGGAGGGCTCAACCAGAAAATCAGAAGAATGGGATTTCGATTGTTTGTCGGGCAGATTAGACGCAGCAGTGACGTCTAGCGGTTTCCATGAACAATTAAGAAGCATCTCGGCCCACTCACTATCTACATTTTGAGGCAACACGGACTGTAATTTTGGCAATAAAGTTCCCATATGCTCCTGAACAGCATGATGCATAAAAGCATCAGCATCAGGAAATTTCTCGTAGCAACGGCAGCACATCCAAAACTTCCAAACTTTATTAGTTTCGCCATATAACAAGGCTTCTGATATCACTTCATTAGCCAACCCGTCCTTCAATGAACTGAAATGTGCCTTAAGATCTGAGACTTCAACTTTAAGCAAGCTTCTCCTCTTATCCAAACTCATCGAGTTCCAGAAGGACCTAACCCAATCCCTCCTCTCCACGGATGATGCATTCTTCCTAGCATGAGAACTCTTCCTTCTCTCACCCACCCTCTGTCCCAATCCAGATGCAGAATCCGACCCCCTATCACTGCAGTTCTGCAACGGCGGTGAATCTGACTTCTGCTGCAACAGCCTGGCAGCAGCAACTCGAACCTCGATTTCCTTCCTCTTCTCTTCTAAGGTCTTAGTAGCCTTCTTGATCTCGTTAGGCCGTCTAGCCTGAGACGAACCCAACTCCATAGGGTCCTCCGCAACCCTCTTTATGGGAATCAACCTAAACTTCTCTTCCCCATTGCTCAAATTTTTCATCCAAGTAGAAATCGACGCTATATTCGACTTCTGAATCAAAGACCTAAGCTCCCCCTGCACCTGGCCAATCCTCGCTTCAGCAGTCGAAATTTTATGCTGACTCTCTTCCTGCAAGCTCTCCTTAGCAGGATCTATCGGATTTTCTATCGCCAATGCCCGCTCACACTCCTGAACCACCTCCTCGTATTCCTTCCCCTCATTTGCGGCCTCATACAGCAAATTCGCATAGAAATGCGCAAACTCAATCGAGTACGGCGACAAAGCAACCGCCTTCTTGGCGCTCTCCACGGCGTTCTTCAAATGGCGCTGCTTAACATTGGGGTCATCGTAGACGGTGGCCACCTTCACACAAACAGTACCCTGAACACGGTGCACCAGAGCCAAGTGGGCCGAATTCGAGCTCTCATGCTTCGCACACAAATCCTTCATCAACCTCAACGCCTTGGTGTAATTCCCCTTTCTCAAAGCCCTCAAGGCTCGCTCACACTCCACCCTAATCGGGCCATTATCCAGCCCTGATTGTAGGACCGCTAATTGCTTGCCATCGTCGTCTTTCGAGTAATCCAGGGATAGGGTTTGTAGGGTTTCAGCAAAGTCAGAACTACCGCCTCCCCCGCCGGGTGAAGTGGCGGAGGAAGGAGGCGGCGGCTCCGAGGGTTTGGAGCGAGAGGGGTGGACCCGCTTCTTGTGTCCCATAATTGTTAACCTAAATTTTTATCTAATTGCATGAAATTAATTATATCGATATGTATATAATGTGTGTTTAGTTGTATGATTTTGATATAAACCTAGACAAAAATGTGTATCTAATTGGACGAAATTTGGAACTAAAAATATATGAATAGTTAATAATTGGGTACAAAAATGGGAGAGGGAAGGAGGGAGGGAGGGGGTGGGGTGGGGATGGGGGTAGGGTGGGGGGGGGGACTTACTTAGATCGGAGATGAGGAAGATTGAAGAAGATGTGATGGTGGGAGCATATATAGTACTACTATATAGTAGTATAGTATAAATCAATGCTAATGATATAGTGTGTATTTTTCCAGAGAGTGGTGTGGCCGTGGGGGGTGGGTGTAGGGGTAGGGGTGGGTGGGCACACCTAACAAGAGCTTGGGGTTTGGGGTGGGGTACTATGGACATACAAAAATCGTGGTTTTTGTGGGTCAAAGTACTATTATACCCCTGATGATCTATTTCAAAAAATGGTAATTACTTTTAAAAAATATAAATTTTATACATCGCTTATTATCAAAAAAAATATGTATATATAGATATATATAAATTTTTGTCATGAAAATAAAAAGTGACAACTATTTCCAATCGGAAGTAGTTGAAGATGAGGTTAGAAAGATAGTTGGTCGAGGTGAGGTTGTGTTCTTATAAGATTAAAAAAAGGGGTAAATGGCATAAAATATCATTAACATCTGTTAAAAGTTTTTGGTGGTCGATCACGCTAGTATCAGTTTGCACACTTTCAATCACTCATGTTCACTATAAGGTGTCTGATTGGTCACTCAAGCCTTTAAACACACCCTTTTTTTTTTGCAATTCAAGCATTTTCCAGAGGCAGTTTTGTCTTGTCATATTACACTCTAGTTTCTCTTTAGCTAACAAATAGAGCGAAACACAAAAGTATTAAGTCAAAATCGAATATGATTGTCGTTGTGCACAAATCAAACAAAATTTACCATTTCTTCCCCTTTTACCCTTACGGTAGAAAAAGATGAGCTTAAATGATAGAGTATTAAGTCAATGACATGGAGGTATAGAGGTAAATGTGTGATGCTATTAATGATTTTATTATTTTTTGTGCGAAACTCTCAAAGACAACTATTTTGGATTGAAGAGAATAACATTTAGTAATGCCGAATAAAATAAATTAGAATGAAATTAAACTTGATTGAATTATTTACTATACTAATTAACTTATACATGGTAATTAAATTCAAATAATTTATTAATTTTATTAACATCAACATATAATATTAAATTAATATGTATATATATATATATTTAAAATAATCACAAAATTTGTATATTTCATATCAATTATACTAAAGTAGCAACATAATTTATAAAAAAAAAAAAAATTAATTTCAATCAATATATATGGTAGACATATTTAATGCAGCAAAGATTATTTTAAGAAATATTTTGTGATAAACTTATAATAATATATACTGATGAGACTCAAATTTAATATACCAAAGTAGTTCAAATGGCATTATATTTAATACATTAAAATATCAAATCTGCATAACATACCAAACAAAGTAACAAATTACTTCAAAACAATTATTTTTCGATATATATTCTTTCCGACCTTCGTTCCATTCCTTTAGAGCAAATCCTTCATGGCAAACGCAACATTAATATAATGGAAGACTTCACCAAAACATCTATAGAGTGTGGTATACTGTGTACAATTAATCAAAGCATACACATGATAATCACATCCATCAGTAAATTTTTAGTTTTAAGGACAAACATCAAACTAAAAATAAATAGTTGAATTGGATTATGGATTATTACAAATGGTACATTAAATAGGAGAATTTTGGCAGATTGGCACTTTTTAGAGTCTTTTTTTAACTTAGAGCACACATCCTTTTTTTTTGCATAGGAGTAGCACACCCCCCCCCCAAAATGACTAAATTACCCTTACTGAAAAAATCAAAACCCTTTTCCATACTTTTCTTCTTCTCCTCTTCCTCCATTTTTCTTCTTCTTTCCTCTTCCACCATTTTCAACATTTTCTTCTTCTTCTTCTTCCATCTCCATCGCCATCTCCATCTCCATCTCCATCTAAGATTTAAGAACTCAATCGAACCCACCCTCCCCATTCGAACCTGCAAGTCTTTTTCTACCTCATTGGAACCCGGTCGGACCTGCAACTGTTCACGTTCGGACCTGCAATTGTTGACGCGGTTTTGAAGGGGAAAGGCAAAGAAATGGAACACGACAAAGGTATATTTATTATTTTTGAAAGAAAGATAGAATCTTTTTTGTGGTTGTTGGGTGTGTTAACTCATATTCCTAGATCCATGTTTGTTTCATGGTGGTTTCAGGTTGCGATTGACATTTTTAGGTAGATCCACGCATGATTAAAATGATAGACACTTAATCATATACATGCACTAATATGCACACATAAACGTGACTTTGCATACTTAAACACCACTATTCACACATAAACGCTAAACCCAGAAGGTAGAACTAAATGAATTACTTGTATTTTTTACAGGATTATTGGTCCCCATTAATTGTAATGGGAAGTGGAAAAAAACTGCAAATGGTTGTTGGGAGTATGATGCAGTGTCTACGAAGTTTATAAGATTGACCGCGACTACAACTTACGCGGAACTAATAGATAAGATTTGTGCCAAAATGCGGATTAGTGGAGATGATAATGTAATTCAAGTCCATGCATGGGTTACATACATGACTAAAGAAAAGCTGTGTCCGATTGAAATGGAGACGGATGAAGATATTTCGCAAATCATGGAGTTAAACGGCAAACGGGAGTATGTTATTCCTCTATGTATAACTACGAGGCCAAAAGGAAAACAAATTGGACAGTCTGTTGCACCTATTTCTAAAGAGAAGCCTAAGTCTCCCGTACATGTTTTTAATAGTAAAAGTGTGAACAAGCCTGGGGGAGGTGAAACAGTGTTGGGTTTGGATGATATTGTAATGAGTAATCAATTCCATGGCCTTGCAAATAATATAACGCACCATCCGACAAAGAAGGAGAAGGAGGATAGTAATGATGAATTCGAAAAGGATGTTGAATTGATATCGGAATCATCGGCGGAAATTGAAAAGGAGGATAGTAATGATGAATTCGAAAGTGATGACCCATTTGATAATGAGGACAGTGATGACCACCATGAACGTACGGATCCTTTTGATTGTGCTCTTTCAGGCATGTATGATCCTTACTTTCATGTTTTTGTTGATTCTAGTGCTAAAGATGGATTCAATTGGTCTGCCCATGAAAGCCCTCGTGCAGAATCGATGGCACAAAGTCCAGACGTGGGTCAAAGTCAACCACCAAATCTTGATACACCTGTACGCACAGGTAAATTAGTGTTAAAAATTATAAATTCGTTATTATTGATTGTATTCAAGTTTTTTAGTAATTGTAATTGTTGTATGACTGTAGGGACTGCTGATCGAACCAGTAGACGGAGGGATGTTGGTGCTTCGGACCTACAATCAAGCAATATACATGTTTTGACAGATTTGAGTGTGGGTGAAACTTTACCTACAAAGGCTGATTTGATTCTTAGGTTGCGTTACCTTGCTATGAGGGCTAATCGAGAATTTAAAATTACACATTCTAACACCCAAAGGATGATTGCAAAGTGTGTAGACCAGAAGTGTAAGTGGAGGATCAGAGGGATATTCAGGAAAGATTATGGTGATTGGGTAGTTTCTGTGTATGAAAAAACACATAATTGTTCAATTGATTCAAGGTCGAGGTTTCATAGAGGCACGGCTACATGTTCTGTTATTGGGCATATGGTTAAAGACGATGATAACAGGCCTAATGTAATCAAGGACAACCTGGAAAAAGAATATGGGATAAAAGTTAGTTATTGGAAAGCATGGAGAGCGAAGGAGATTGCGAGAAATTTGGTACGTGGAGATCCTGCAGAATCATTTAAAAGTTTACCAAGTTACCTTTGGTTGTTGAATGAAGCTAATCCTGGAACAATATCGGCATATGAAGTAGATGAGAACAATTGTTTTGAGCAATGCTTCTTGGCATTTGGGCCTTGTGTTATGGGGTTTCGGTCTAGCATACGGCCAGTTATTGCGGTTGATGCGAGCTTTTTAAAGGGACGATATAGAGGTAAACTATTTGTTGCTGCTTGTATGGACGGGAATCAGCAAATTTTCCCATTAGCCTTTGGTGTTGCGGCCACGGAGAACGATGAGTCATGGAGTTGGTTTTTGAAGAATCTAAAACAAGTTGTAGGGATCCGGGAAGATTTGGTTTTCATATCGGATCGTCATCCATCAATTGAAAAATGTTGCAAAGCAGAATTTCCCAGTTCTACCTATGGAATTTGCATGTTTCATTTGGGCATGAACATGACTGCGAAATATAAAGTGAAGGCACAACAGTTCTTATATGGTGTGGCTAAGGCATATACGCAACTAGAGTTTGAGGCAAAATTCCAACATATGAAGCATACTCGGCGGGATATATATGAGTACCTTATGGACGCCGATCCAAAAAAATGGGCTTTTAATTAGAGATTCCCATCAATCCATGATTTTAAGATATCCCACTTAGTTGTGTTGTAAGCATAATCTTCAGGCGGATTGTATGGAGTGGGTAGGGGATCATCAACCCAATCTTTAGTATCAATTTTCACTGCATCCTTCATTTTCCTTCTTTTATATTTCTTCTCTAAGTCTGTGTATGGGCTTTTAATTACAGGCTTCTTCTCTCTATGTGGGCGGCCTTGGTAAGACAATTTTGTCTCCTCAATGACATTGGCAGCCTTCCTCTCTCTACGTGGCCGGCCTCGATTATTCAATGCAGGCTCCTCAATGACAACAATAGCAGGCTCTTCAATCGACTTTTCAGCACCGTCGTCTTCATAATCAACTTCACACACTTCAAAAGGTCTAATGGGAGAAGGCGGCTTCAAATTAAGTTCGGCCCTAACCTCTTTCATCATCTCATACTTAGCCACCTTCAAGTCATAAGCAATCGTATTCTTCATACGTTTAACCGACTTCCTTTCAATCTCCGTAGGCATCTCCATCTCAAGCTTGCTAACCTTTTCCTCCAAAGCTCCAAGCCTATTTCCCAACTGTTGTAGCCCCTTATCCATCTTAGATGCTAATTTTTTCAAATTCAAACTTATTGATAAGAACCCAGGAACATCATCATCACCATCATCTTCAGTTGGCTGCATCCTGCGACGCTTCAACGGAACAGTCTTCACTGGTTCAGGGTCATAGCCTAAATATGCTAGCACGTTTTTGTAATATACCTTCTCCAACTCATCTTCTTCGGGAGTCATTCTTATGAAGAACACCTGAAAGAAGAATATGCTCATTAAGCCTTAGAACTGATAACAATTGGAAACAATAATAAAATGACAAATATAAACATGAAAAAAGACAAGTGTCAAGAGCTTACTTCATCAGCATGGAAAATGGTTTGTTCTGCTAACTTTATATCACCAAAATCTGTCCTTGTCCACCGGAGAATCCTTGGATATATCTTTCCAGGAACCCTTTCACCCAACAAGCAAGACAACTCCGGCGTCAAACACTCAAGTACCCAACACTGAATCATAATGGGGAATGTCACAAGCCTAAAAGTCATCTTCGTACCTTTGGCTTTTTCCTTACTAATCCTAGCAAAGAAGATCCACCACTCTTTTATGATTTCATCATAGATCATTCTACCCCACGGATACAAGTTGAACAAATCCGGCTCATCGACCAAACATATGGATTTGACATGCACAACCTTAAAATCTGTTTTGGGGAAGATCAAGCTGTGCACTATGACAAGGACCACAAGCTTCCGGGTCAACTCACTATCTTTATCCTTTGCAGAAGCCTCATCGAGCTTGGCACCCAATTGTACAAAGAGTGTAGACTGCCCCAAGAATTCGCGCAATGGAGTCATTACAGATTCATCGACGGATGGGATGTGTTCGAAATTCAAGCCAGAGATCAGTGCAAACTCGACATGTCCAAACTTGTAGTCATGACCACCAAGATTGAACTTCATATATCTCTTTGATGGGGTCCTATTAGATACAACCTCTCCAGACTTCATCAACCATTTCATGGTTTGAGTTTGAAGTGGAAAATCTGCAATCTTATACAAAAAATCTATTAACTGATATTCGGATAACATTCTTTCAAAGTTGCCCGGAGTTAGGTGCTTCTTCACTTCAACTAAACATTCAAAGTTTACACGATTGTCAACTTTAATCCCCGTCATTTCCTGCATATATAACAAACTATATGTTAGCACCTATGTGTAAACATGTGCAGATCAGTGTAAAAAGGTGCAAATCCGTGTACAATAGTGTAAACATGTGTAGATCAGTGTAAAAAGGTGCAAATCCGTGTACATTAGGTCACACTAAATCATACTAAAATTTATAAATGCTTAAGACACCAAAAATCACCAACATTACAAATAAAGTAACATTTTGCATCAAAAAATATCAAAGTGACAACATTAGACAAAATAAATTAAGTTGGTCTACCAAAATCGAAAATGTTCCTACCAAAATCGTAAATTTTTCAACAAAAAATCGTAACTTTTTCAACAAAAACATGAAAATTGTAATATCTACTAAAAAAGTATAAAAATTTCCAAATAATTTAATTTTTTCTACAATAACTAATAATATTACAATTTTATACCAACTACAAACATCGAAATTGTAATATCTCCTAAAAAAACTAAATAAACGAATTTTTACCCAAAATAATAACAAAGATCCAAACTTTATGCCAAAAACTATCAAAAAAATAAAAAAACAACAAATCTTTATACTAAATAATGGAAGTTGAAGTTTATGAGATATAGAACTTACCTTTTTTCACGTCAATTCGGCCAACGTTGTGTGAGAGCGAGCGTGAGAGAAGAGAATGAGAGAAGGGAGTGACGTGAGGCTGTAGGGAATGAGGGAGGGGGGGGGGGTGACTGAAACGTCAAAAACAAATTGTGTATGGGGGGGGGGGAAGATTAAGCGGGAATGTTAAAATGGGAGGGGGGTTTGGTTTTGATTTTTTCAGTAAGGGTAATTTAGTCATTTTGGGGGGGGGGTGTGCTACTCCTGTGCAAAAAAAAAGGATGTGTGCTCTAAGTTAAAAAAAGACTCTAAAAAGTGTCAATCTGCCAAAATTCTCCATTAAATAGAAGGCATCTCCTCCTACTAAAATCCAAGAGGCTGCCACAATCTGTATAAGAAATTATGCAAGCAGTTTTCCAGTTGAAAAGCTACAAAAATTATATGGTAGTAATACATGAATAATACAGCCACTGCCCAAGGGCCAAGAGGACCATGGAAAACTGGAGAGACCTACATTAACTCGAAGGGATTAACTACAAACTACTATCTCTCTGAATCACATCGCTAGTAGTGCTTTCAAATTGAGAAGCTGCGAAACTATGCTGATGGAAACTGGGCAATCCATGGGCATTGTTACTTACTGTTTCAGGAGATGTATTGCCGTTGACTTTATACTCACCGCCGTTTGATGTTACATGCTCGTTAGTGGTCAACACACCTTTATGGTTCAAGTTAGAGTCTGGAACATGCCATCCTGTGTGGTCTGAAACCGATTTGGATCCCCCATCAGCGAAATCTTTATTTGCATCGGAACCATTGCAATCATTTGTTAATGGCCTCACTTCATGCATTTTCTCTTCCAGAAATATTTTCTTAGGGAGAGCTAATTCACCATCTCTCACACCTACCTGGAAGAACAAAACCACTATACAATCAGCAAGATAATAATAACTAACAAGCTCAAGATATTCGAAATATATGGCTCTTATCTCAAAAGTCATTTCTACAATTGTACATTTGGATTTACAAGTTACATATATAACATACTTGTTTGTTGTATTACTTGGTCACAGTAGGAAATACTTTTGGGATCTAAAAAAACAAAAATATAAGAATTAAAGAGAGGAATTAGGCATCAAGATATAGTTTCAGGGTAGCGTAAGTGTAGAAATAAGTAGAAAGTAACATACTTCAGGTGAACTTGGACATGTACGAGCAAAATGTCCATCCTCACCACATTTATAACATGAAGAACGTGACCTAGCTTTCAAGTTAGAGCATGCCTGCATGAGAGGAGTAATTACAGTACAAATTAAAAAAAGCTATGATGCTCTAAGATGCAAACACACTGTGATGTCGTACAATATAAGTACTAAGAAAAAACCACGAAGGTTTGCTAAGTGGCAACTGGTATTACTAGCAAAGACAAGACCCGGGTCCAAGTCTTGCAATTAACAAGGGCCGGATTTAAAAAATAAATTAAGTACATAAAACCACACGGCAGAACATAAAAGATGAAAAATGTAGTTTTAATATGATGCATATGCCTTCACTATACAACAAGAGAGACTAGCAAGTCATAAACATATCTACATATACAAATTGGGATAAAATACAGATACAACAGGAACCACATAACAAGGCCTCTCGAACACTCCTGAATTTTAGATACTTCTAGTTATCAGTAATTTATTCAGACTAACTATGATTTTGCTATGCAATACAAAAGCACAATACAAAAGCACACAAAGGTTAATAAATTCCACAGCTTGCAGATGATACATGACCAAATCTGAAGCTAGAACTTACCAAACCAGTATGACCCAGTTGGCCACATCTGTAACAGGAAACTTCGGCAGGGCCACTATCGGTACATCCTACACAACATAAATGGCCAAGATTCCGACAAATATAGCACTGAATATGCTGTTGAGGTAAGAGACAGAGATATAAGTTACAGAAGGCAAATTTATGTTCAACAAAGGAATATTCCCTCGGCAATACATTGTCCATAGTAAATTCTAAGCACTAGTTAAAGAGGACAAATCGAGGACCTTCAAATCATCTGCAGAGTAGTTGCTTCTGCAAGAGAACATATCATGACCAGAATCTCCACATTTCAGACACGGTTTAGCATCTTGAGGTACTGGATATTTTTCAGGACAATCTTTAGCTCGGTGACCCCCCTTCTTGCAGATAAGACAATCTTTCCTCTGCCATAAAATTTCAAAAGAAACATAACTATGACTAAGCTAAAGTAAGAGAAAGGGAATTTACAAAATGAAGACCACTATAAAGTATAATTATCTGTAATCTGTTGGTTCAGAATGACTAAAATTGATTTATACGCTGTAGATATTACACCAGTAGATGGAATCTAATAAACAATATGCAAAGGCACTCAGCTATATCATAGAAAAAGATGATATTTGTGACTCGCAAAAGGGAAGTGGGGCAACATGTGGTAACTCCATGGTCACAGTAACACACCTTCTCACTATAAAATGCACTATTATCCTCCACTGCTCAGAAAACAAAATTTTATTAATAAAAACCTTCACACTAATAGAATTCAATATGAATTGAAGCACAATGCCGCCATCACTGTATAATCTTTACAAAAAGGTTCCAATAGGCAGTATTGAACGGCATGAGAAATCAATAAGAAATCTATTCCATAAAAAAATGTAATGTATTCTGGTGTGGCTATGAGGACTTAACTAATATATGAATTATTTAACAACCATCAAATGCTTTCAACTAATAGCTTCACTTATCAACAAACCTTAGTACACCGCTTTACATTATGATTTCTTCTTCCACATTTATAGCAAGGTTTCCTGAGCCTCACTGCAGTACAATTTCCAGATGTATGACCTTCATCACCGCATTTATAGCAGGTTCTCCAAAAAATATTAGGTGGATCGAAGTATCTGCGACCCCTCTGAGATACAATGAGGCATGATATTGAGAAAGGCCAAAGAAAATTTCAGGAAGGCAGCATGTTCTGAATTGGCATAACAGAAGATATTATTTCCACTCACAATAAGCTTTCGCAAAACTAAGTTATCAGATGACTCCGAATGAGTTATAGATGAGGATTTATCATTGACTTCATGTGCTTTTCCACATTCCGCTTTATGTTCCTCCATACCACTATTAAAATAACAAATGAAACATAACAGAGTTGGAAGTAACAAAGTAATATAGCAACGAATATTTTATAGGGTTAAAGGCACGTTTGATCACACATGTTTGCTGCCGCGTCACCTTTTGATCACACATGTTTCATTTTGTTCCATTTGGTCACACATCTTTACAAAAATACTACTATCGGCATAATGTCAGTTATTTTAAAATGTAAAACATGTGACATTGCAAATTTGTCCAACTCGTAAAACATTCTTATGAACGTCACATATTATAAATTTTTCAAATGTAACTTAAACTTCGATGGCAGTAGCAACTAAGGCCACTTTTGTAAGGATGTGTGACCAAATGGACAAAGTGAAACATGTGTGATCAAAAGGTGACGCGGGTGGCAAACATGTGTGATCAAACGTGCCTTTAACCCTATTTTATAGATATAAATGCCTGAATCAGTTTCCATGTCTTATGGAGGCAACGATTTTATATTGTATAGCTCTTGAACGTAATGGAATAAATTACAATGGCGTGTTATATTATGGTACTACCTATTCTTCTTCTATACAGATAAGTAGTAGAGACTAGAGAGTGATTGCACTTCACTCTTCAGTCTATTCAGAAACAACCTCCTTGATATAACAGGATAAGGTTGCATAGTATCCTACTCTCTTCTTACCCTGCTTATGCGGAAGCCTCTTCAAAGGCATTAGGCATGTTAATGTAAATGCTAGAAAAGGTAACCCGTAACCCACATTAACTGTAAGTAAGATTTCCAGTTTTCAAACTTCAGACATGTTTATTCGATAAGAGTCTCTAATGAAGTGTGTAACTTCTACCATGAAAAGAAGATCTATATTATTTGTATTTTCTCCAAGAAGATAAAGTTAGGAGGACTCACACCATTATTTAGTTAAATAGTAATGCTACAATCATAGCTAACTGCACTTATAATACTTAAAACAATTAAAACTCCCGACTTGTAGTGGTATCTAACAATGCAATATTCTTGTGTTTCCCCACCACATGAAACCTCGAAGCAATGCTAAAGGATTTAAATGGATACTTATTCTTCAAGTGACTCTCCCTCTGTTTTACCACTATGAGGAAAACAAATTAAGGTTGAAAAGAATTATGCAAGAACATTGAATGATAAATCTAATCAAGAAATATTCCTATACGGAAAGAGAAGCTACATTTCATATCTTCTGCCCATCTTTTCTATATGTAGCAAGTTCATATCTCGGCCTAATAATAATACTGCCAATAAAGACAACAAAAACTACAGATGGGATCCTTTTTACTGAAACTAATAGAAAATTGAGAAACTCAAATAAAACACTTATTAAAAGATTTCAACATTCAGATAAAATTAACCAACTAATAATAAGATAAAGGAAACTAATCAAGAATTACTGATATAATGGATATAGGAAGCCACATTTCGAATATCTTTTCATTTTTTCCCTTCATGTAGCAATTCCATCTCGTGTGCATATTACCCGAACTGCTAAAAACTACTCCCTTGATAGTCTAGCTCGATTTTCAATACTAAAAAACAACCAACTTTGTAGCCTTACTCAACACGCATTATTACTCGAACTGCTAAAAACTAGACCCTCGGATCGTCTAGCTTGATTTCCGATACTCAAAATAACCAACTTTGTAGTCTTACTTAACACGCATAACTTCTACTGGTCAAATTAATGAACTAACAACTAACATACAACATGTTAATATGAGAACATTAAAGATACTAACAATGCATATATTTTGAACTAATTACTGTACAACATGTTAAAACATACTCGAGTCCAAATTCAACAAAGTCAACCATCAAAAGTTCAAAATTGGACAATCTTTTTCACATGGAGGGGCTATAAAATCAACTAAAGATAGGATCTTTTCTACTGATACTACAACAAGAAGATGATAAATTCAAGTAAAAAGAAATGATTTAGTAAGAATTAGATACCTTAACATGCAAATTTGGGAGGGGGCCCGGAGGAGTGGCGGATGAAGGGAGGAGAATCTACAGTTTGCTGGTGGCTAACGGCAGAAGAGGGGTAAGGAGAACTGCATTGAAATTCCCTATGTACCCCCGGAAATGAGTTAGCATATGACCTGATCTGTTATACAAACCAAAACAATGGTTTTATGAATGAAATTACCATTATGCCCCCCTTATTTAAAAGTGTAGTAGTTGAGAAAGTTAAATTGGGGCAAAATAGTAGTTTCATGCTAAAATAAAACACTATTCTAGTGTGTATAGTGTTGCCCGATTTCTAGGTTGTAAATCGGGCTGTTATTTGACAATACTATTAATTAAAATGAATTATAAGTATTAAAATATATATACTTGTGAGTTAAGTACGATTCTATTATTTAATTTAAGATTTTCTTTTTCAAAATAAAAACATGGAGTATTTTAAAACCATCGGTTTGTGTGTGAAATGAGGTCCTGAGCTCCGAATCTTGAATTCTTGATCAATCATAATCGTAACCGCAAGAAAACCAACTACCAAAACCTCTCTTGCAATTTTATCCGCAAACTCTCCACATGACATACCTAAGAACTTGTCCGAACATTTCACTAATCTACAAACTACCCATTTTCCTCAAAAGCTTCACTGTTTTCAAATCTTTTCCTTCATTTAATTCGTTAATATCCTCGAAATTATGTTGTACAGAAGCTCTCACCATTTCGACATCTCAAAAATTGGTTGAACAGGACTCCCCCTTTGCAGGTTACTTCTTCAATTCCAATCAATCGTTCATTTGGGTATTTAGATTTGACGAAAAAACTATTTACTTTGTTTAACTAATCGTATGATTGTATCAAATACTTTTATTTCGTTCCATCAATTCTTGGTATGTGTATTTGAGTTTAATTATATGATTTTAATATTTGGTTTTGTGAATTTGTGGTAATATCATGCATCCTTAAAAATTAGTTCCTATGGATTAGTGCATTTAATGCCAATTCTTCGATCCGTTTTATCCTTGAAGGGACAAATATTTGCTAGTCCTAAGCATGGGAGGGCCGAGGGGGGTCGAATCTGTTTTAACGAAAGTGTGTGTTACACATGACTGGGATTTATTTTTGTCTTTTGGAAATTATGTTGACAAATTTCTTTAAAAAGTATAACAATTATTTGTTTTACTACTATTATATTCCCAACAATAAACTTGTTAAATTGATTTATTTCACTGTAAGAATAGGGAGAATGCAAAGATTGCCACCTTTAAGTTTCGACCTAATTGTTGTTGTCCGAAAAATGGCTTGCGTGATATGTAGAGCAAACTTTACTAAAATCTGGTTGGAACTTAAGATTTATATGAATAAGTGGTAATCTTGGCAATTTCCCATAGGAATTGTTGATTTTGATATTTGAAGTAGACATTAAAAGTTATCAACTTTGTTAAATTAATCATGTGATTGTATGTACAGGCGTAGAAGATGTAATGATGGGTTATATATTTGGGAAGAAGAAGTCAACTGAAGTTGCTCACTCGTCGGTATTTTTGTCACATTATCTAGCATTCTGTTCTATATTGTACAAGATTTTGACGGGGTGTTTATATGACTTTTTTAATTAACATATATAGAAAGTCTACGAGATTATATGTACTTGGTGACACTATGAACTACCAATTTTATAAGATTTCAACTATTAAATTTGGGTGAGAAGAGTTAAATGGAGATCTGTTTGAGCACCCTAGCTTGTTTGTTTAAATGTAGAAATGAGATCTTTGTATGAAGCATGTGTATGTGATAAATCGAAGTACTTCAGATTTCAAATTATCAAGGCACTAAATGTTTAATTCTCTAGAACATGGTGGAATTAGTTTTTTTTTAGTATGAGGTCATCGAAATGCTTTCGTACCACATTAAATGAGTGCAAAAGTAATTCTAGCTATACTAAAGCATTTCAACAAGTACAAGGCATTACAAATTGCCGTCCCTTTTCTGCTGTTGTACTGTTGATCTTCCCTTGCATTTGAAGGTTCATAGAACAACGATTATAGAGTTGTCAACAGGGCTTAGGATAAGGAGACTAAAGTAGATGTACAAAATTTCGGAGGGGGAAAATGATACACCTGGCAGGGAAGTAACTAACGGCAATAAATTTTGCCAAGTGTAAATTTCTTTTTTGGGTGTATGGGTGGGAATGGTGGCCGCTAGGCAGAGATTTGGACTCTTCGTCTCCTCTCCACAATGTATATTAGAAGTAAAACATTCATATTTCTTCTCAGAATTTCATACTAATTCAGCATCCACAAATGGTATTTAAAAAATTACTTTCTACTGTAAATGGATATGTTGTTTTTGTATCACAGTTCATATACACGCAAAAGTATGCTTTGAAAGTGTACACCATCTTGAGAGAAAAAATTAATATGTGGGTCCATAAGATTTTTCATCAGTGTAATTATCGTAATGCATCCACTTGAGATCATGATGTATCATACTTGTCCTCTATTGATCCACAACAACTGGAAATAGATAATAAATTGTTTCTCCTGTGTTTCAATATCTTTAGGTCCATCCTCCCTCTTGCAGATTACTGTCCAACTCTGGACTGAAATATAAGCATCACCTACTAATGTCTTTTAAGGTAGGTTGTGGAACCATATCATTAAGAAGGGAGACGTAGTTGTTGACGCTACTTGCGGGAATGGTTACGATACACTAGCAATGCTACGAATGGTTGCTGACTCAACTCGTAGAGGCCGTGTTTATGCAATGGATGTTCAGCAAATTGCTTTGGAGAAGACTTCTGCATTACTAAATCAATATGTCACCCCAAAGGAGGGTACTATCTTTTGAATGGAAGTTTTAGACTAACCACACTAATTATATGAGAAGATTCAGTCAGTGCTTTATTTCAATATTAGGCTCTACAAGATACCTTGAAATGAATGTGGGTGTCTTTCTTGCAGTATAACCATACTTTCATTATGTGTGCAGAAGGAACTTGTTGAGCTATTTGCCATGTGCCATAGCAATCTGGAGGATATCATTCCTCATGGCATCCATGCGAGGTAGATTATTTATCCGTTGTGCAAAGTGTCATTTAAGTCTCGAGCTTTTGCTTCTAGTTCCCTTTCCCCGTATAAGCTTAATTTTCTTTTGGTTTTCATAAACCACACCTCACCCATTCCATCTACTTTCTTAGGTTAGTTGCATTCAATTTGGGTTATCTTCCAGGAGGTGACAAAAAGGTGATGACCAGGTCAGAGACTACGCACACCGCATTAGAGGCTGCCAAGAGAATATTAGCACCTGGAGGGCTCATTAGCATTATGGTCTATGTAGGCCATTCTGGTGGAAGGTCAGTTCGGCATATTGTTTCTTCATCACCTATTGCTATCATTACCTCTGTCTTAAATAATGATTATTGATTATTTCATCCTCATAGTTTTTAGTATGGTCACTTTTTCTTCTGTTTGCTTTTAAAGGGAGGAGTTTGAGACCGTTCAAGCCTTCGCTAGTGGATTACATGTTGAGAATTGGAGTTGCTGCAAACTTGAAATGTTAAATAGACCATTAGCTCCTGTCCTTGTTCTTTAGTTAAGAGGTAGGGTAGGATTACTTTCCATCAACTTGTGCTTTCTCTTTTAACCTTAATCTAAGATTATGGCCTTATGGGCGTGTTTTGCATTGGGCTCATTAATCTGCATATAAGCCGATAAAGTAACTGAAAGTAATACCTAGTTTGTTTGAGCTTCTATGACTGGCTGCACCAGATCAATTCATGGATGAAGAACCAACTGTGCGCCTTTACTTTCAACTTATGAAGACAACTCGCTTGATATCTGTTTAATTCTCCTATATTTTCAAGTACCACAACATTCTATACTACCTATTATTGCACCGTCATTTATCACGAGTTTCTTTATTATGGGAGTAACACTTGAGAATTTATGGCATCCGTATCTTCTGTTTGTCGTTTGATCTATAAGGTTATATGTAAGAATTTATCTTAGGTTTGCTTGAAAAGGGAAAAGTTCGACACAATGCAAGTATTCCCCGTTGGAGACATGGGAGTACCAGCTGAGAATTGGTTCTGCTCCAAACTGAAATGCAAACAGTGCTTTCTCTTGTACTATGGGTCTGGAATGAAACGATAAATATTTCATTTAGACAATAACATCGGAAATAATTTTGACTGGAGATTTTTTTAAGTACTAGCTTCTAGTCTTGGAGAATACTTAATTAATTAGTTGGATTTGAACTTTGGAAATAAGCATTAATTGTGGATTTGGACTTCGGAAATTGTAAAAAGAAAAAGCATATAATTAGAGTGAAGTGTGTAAGGTTGCCAGATTAGTTTGGTCTAAAAAAAATATTTCGACCGCGATGGGACTCGAACCCACAATCTCCCGCTCCGGAGGCGAGCGCCTTATCCATTAGGCCACGCGGTCCTTTGTGCTCTACAAGACCAGAATCTCCTCAATACAATACTAAAAGATTGTGTAACTAGCTTTTCGTTTTTTCAAATTATGAAGTTCTTTTTTACCAAAAATACCCTCTCTAAAAAAGTATTACTCCCTCCGTCCCTAAAAGATTGTTATATTTTGACTTTTGTTGGTCAAATATAATAAAATTTGATCATGAATTCCCATTAAATGATAAGAATAATATAGTCTTGTAGTATCTTATTAGATGCGTCTCAATATATATTTTTAAAATATCAACTTTTTATAATTTTTTGCATGTAAAGTAAAAGATATTTACGTTTTCGATCGTGTTTTGTTGACTACCAAAAGTCAAATGTGACAATCTTTAGGGACGGAGGGGGTATTTGATAAATATATGCATCTAAATGATGAAAATCAATGAAATTGTCCTTATGAAGCAAGCCATATATGCAATAATCAGAAAAGAAAAATGTCCATTGAGGTTAAAGATGTTATGCGTTGGTTGTAATTCCTAGTGATTTATGTAATTATTTCAAGTTGGTCTACACCAACGTATTGCTCCGATCTACTATTTCGTCGTTTATAGGACTTCTGCACAAGTGTATGTGATAAAAGGGAAAAAATTGAATAGTAATTTTCTTCTAGGAAAAACTTACCATGAATTAGGGACAAGCGTCGAACACTATAAAATGAATATGCACCATTATTCAATTTGGAAATCACAAGTCATAAAACTTGTGCCACTTTGAAATTCCACACTACCACTTCGTGAGAGCAAAGTTGAAATCGACTAATTTCTTTGGCCATATCACTAATTAACTCTAATAAACCATATTTACTTGCTAAAGCCATAAATACAATGCTTGTTGACTCGTTGCCCTTGAACTAACGAGTTTGTGTCCAGGTGATCCCTATATTATAATTCTTTTTAAGGGTGCCTCCCTATATTATTATTCTCGTTTCAGATGTTCAATGAACCCGTTTTTAGCAATAAAATAGGTATAAATTCATTTAATCATAATGACAAAAAGAATTTCACAATTATTAGAATTGTAAAATACATTCAAAATAATTAAAACAATTGTATAATTCCTTCTTTGCCCTTCTATTAATGAATTATGCATATTGTAATGTTGAAAATGGATTTAAGGAACATTTGAAGTAAAATAATAGTATATCTGTATATGGGGCACATCGAAAGAGAATAATAGAATAAGGACAACATAAACATGAACTCATTAGTTGAGTCTTTCAAAGTAGGATTGGATACGAATCGAATAGTTTATTGAGTGTTTTGAATATTTGATATTCGAATTCGAATGTTGTTGAATACAATTTTGTTATTTGAATAATAAACTAATATGAGTATTTACTAGAGTTAATCGAATAGCCTAGTGGTATATGTTCGTATCGCCAGAAAAGCCAAGGGGTCAACAGGTCAAGTTTTACTACAATTACTTGAAATGCGTTTGGATAACATTCTTTTTCGATTGGGTATGGCTTCGACTATTCCCGCATCCCGTCAATTAGTTAACCACAGACATATTTTAGTTAATGGTCGAATAGTAGATATACCAAGTTATCACTCGCAAACCCCAAGATATGATTACAGTGAAGGATGAACAAAAATCCAGAACTCTGATTAAAAAATTTATCCATTCATCTCCTCCTGAGGGATTGCCAAACCATTTGACCCTTCAGCCATTCGAATATAAAGGATTTGTCAATCAAAATAATAGACAGTAAATGGGTCGCTTTGAAATAAATGTTCGATACTCACCTCATCGCTAATTTACAAAAAAAAAATATATGAGTATTTACTAATAAGACTTGAAAACTTTCAAAGATGTACATTTCAAATTCGATCGAATATATTCGGTTCGAATTCGAGCGTCTATACATGTTTAGCCAAAGTCCCTATTCGCTCACCTATGAATTAAAAAGACTCATTCGCTCAATGAAGTTTGATAAAAGGACTCAATTGACCACTTCCTTCATGAATTCCGACAACTACCCGACACATGGCAACAATGTGACTTATGTAATCGCAAATTATCATTTAACATTTAAAAAAATCGCAAAAAATGAAAAGAAATTAGTTTTTTTGTTATTTATCGAAAAAATCAAAACAAAAATGATATATATGTACTTATCATTTATCTTCATATTTATCATTTCATCATCACCATATAAAACGATTCTTTTAATTTTTTTTCGATTTTGTTAAATGTGAAATGATTAATTTGCCCTTACATAAGTCATGTGTTTGCCATGTGCCGGATAGTTCCGGAACTCATGACCGAAGTGGTGAATGAGTCCTTTTGTAAACTTCAGTGACCGAATGAGTCATTTTAATAGGGATTTGGTTAAACATGAGTGATGGTTCATGCCTCTTGCCTTATATTTTATTAATATGTGTATTCGAATTTGAATATCAAATATGTCTAATATCGAAACCGAGTTCAAATATTGGTAGAATAGTATCGAATAGAATTCACACTCGATTTTAATATTCGAATCGAATACGAATTCGAATAATAATATAAAAATTAAATTCGATGTTATTCGATTGGGTTCGGTTCATATCCACCATAGCTGAGAGTCAATTGACCAAAAAGCCTAATTTAATCGAGTCTTCTTTGTGCTCATATACAGTTACTCAAGGAGCTTCTTGAATCTTGATCTTCAAATTCCACAAACTGCATATCCACGTCCAACACTTTTAAGCAGAATACCCACCAAAATGCACCCAACCTCCTCCACCGCCTACGGCGGCGCCGCCTCCTTCCCCTCACTGAAACCCCAATCATATACACCCTTGTCCTCACGCGCCGTCTCCACCTTCTCCACGCGCCGCCCCTGGTCAGAATTCTTTGACATTTCCGCCTTGACACTCCCTTACAGCTACCCAGAGACTATGTTCCGCATCCGCCGCAATGCTAACTACTTCCGCTTAAACTACACTTTGGTACTCCTCATTATTGTATTCTGTAGCCTTGTTTTCCACCCGATTTCGATAATGGTCTTCTTGGTTTTTCTTCGTTTGTGGATGGTTTTTTGTGTTTTCGCGCGATAGCCCACTTGTTGTTTTTGGTAGATAGAGTAGTTAGTGATCGTGTGGTTATGGCTGTTTTGGGTTGTTGCGGTTGTCGGGTTGGTTTTTACTGGATTGGGTTCGGTTGTTTTTTATGCATGGTGATTGGGGTTGTTGTTTTGGGGTTACACGCCGGTTTTAAGAGGCGTCGAGGACTTGTTTCTTGATGAGAGTGAGGCTGCTGAAGGGGTTTGGTCTCGGTTGTTAGGTAGAGAAGGCTTGGTGGTATGGGAAGTTTGGTTCTTGATAGTCTAGTAATTTGTTTTTAGTATTTTCCGAATTTTGTTGTGGGGTTATACGTGGATTAGGGGGGGTTGAGGACTTGTTTCGTGATGAGAATTAGGCTGCTGATGAAGGGGTGGTCTTTCGTTGTTGGGGGGGTACTAGTTAGAGATGGCATTGTGTTAGCCATTTGTTGACTTGGTTGAAAAGTTCAGTTCTTTGTATTCTAGAAATTTTCTTAGTATTTTCAGTATTGTATGAATTTTGTTGTCCCTATCCCACTTAGTGGGACAAGGCTTGGTTTTTAAGACTTTTGTTGCCATTGGAGCTTAAGTGTGTCGATTTTAGGCATTGATTTGGATTGGAGGTCTGGTCTCTGTTGTTGGGGAGTTACACGCGTGTTAAGCAATGTTGATGATTTTTTCTAGATGAGAATGAGGCTGCTGAAGGGGGCTGGTGTTGGTTGTCGGTAGTAGGTGGAGAGGGTCTTGGTGTTTATGTTGACTTGGTTGGAAAGTTTGGTTCTTTTAACCTATTAATTTGGTTCAGTATTCCCAGAATTTGCTGTCGTGGATCACATTTCGGTTTAATGGGTTTTGACTGTTGAGGATTTGTTTCTTGAAGAGAATGAGGTGGCTGAAGGGGTGTTTGATCTCGGTTGTGGTATGTAGAGAAGGCGTAGTGGGAGCTAACTTTAGACTTGGGTTGAAAAGCTTGATTATGTTTTGATTGTTCTTAGTGTTTCAAGACATTTTGTTTTCGTTGGTGCTAAGGCGATGTTTTGGATTGGTTGCAATATATTGGAAGGTGGTTCTATTTGAATTTGCTGGTTATTGGTATGAGAGGAAAGGTAAGATTATGGATTTCCTGTATTCTGAGTTCTGTCTACAATTGGCAGTACTTACAAGTTACAAGTGCTTACGCATATTTGATTCTTTTATCAAGAAGGAAGAACAAGGAGAATTTCGGTCCATTGTAAAGTCTCTATCTTTTCCTAATTGTTCAATGATACATGTAAATGTGTTTTGGCTGAGAAAGTTGAACTAATTTTACTATGTATTGGAGTTTGGTGGTTAACCATCACTTTTCTTGCAAAAATCGTGCTTTCTATGTTTACTGTGATGGAATCCATTTACAGTAGGGTTTTTGGATGGTTAGTGATGCATCCACCTAATCTATTTAGGTTTTTAATTGGTAGTGATGGAGAAGCATGGTGGTTATTTGTGAAAGTATCTGATTATCTCCTTTCCCATTACGTTTCAAAATTCTTGTGTTCTCGGTTTAGGTGTGGACCTATTTGTTCCTAGTTAAACACATCAATATCGTTCATTATATATCTTGTTAACATATTATGAAACAAAATCGATTCGATTCATATTGTGAATAACCCGTA
>QFAX02000332.1:0-44612 GCA_003412495.2 Echium plantagineum
TATGTAATTTGATAACACTTTGAATAATCCGTCCATTATTTATTTAACATTCGTGCCACTTTATTTGATGAATAACACAAAACGTGGCATTTCGGCTTATTAGTTTTTCCTTTAGGGTTTTAAGGTTCTCATATTCGTCCTTTTTGTCTTTTTTGTCGTTGGAGTGTTGTAATAGTAATTTAATAACACTTTTAATAATCCGTACATTATTTTTTTACATTCGTGCCACTTTATTTGATGAATAACACAAAACGTGGCATTTCGTCTTATTTTGTTCCTTTAGGGTTTTAAGGTTCTCATATTCGTCCTTTTTTGTCTTTTTTTGTCTTTGGGTGTTGTAATATGTAATTTGATAACACTTTTAATAATCCGTACATTATTTATTTAACATTCGTGCCACTTTATTTGATGAATAACACAAAACGTGGCATTTCGTCTTATTTTTTCCTTTAGGGTTTTAAGGTTCTTATATTCGTCTTTTTTGTCTTTTTTTGTCCTTTGGGTGTTGTAATATGTAATTTGATAACACTTTTGATAATCCGTGCATTATTTATTTAACATTCGTGCCACTTTATTTGATGAATAACACAAAACGTGGCATTTCGTCTTATTTTTTCCTTTAGGGTTTTAAGGTTCTCATATTCGTCCTTTTTTGTCTTTTTTTGTCTTTGGGTGTTGTAATATGTAATTTGATAACACTTTTAATAATCCGTACATTATTTATTTAACATTCGTGCCACGTTATTTGATGAATAACACAAAACGTGGCATTTCGTCTTATTTTTTCCTTTAGGGTTTTAAGGTTCTCATATTCGTCCTTTTTTGTCTTTTTTTGTCTTTGGGTGTTGTAATATGTAATTTGATAACACTTTTGATAATCCGTGCATTATTTATTTAACATTCGTGCCACGTTATTTGATGAATAACACAAAACGTGGCATTTCGTCTTATTTTTTCCTTAGGGTTTTAAGGTTCTCATATTCGTCCTTTATTTTTGTCTTTTTTTGTCTTTGGGTGTTGTAATATGTAATTTCATAACACTTTTAATAATCCGTACACTATTTATTTAACATTCGTGCCACTTTATTTGATGAATAACACAAAAAGTGGTATTTCGTCTTATTTTTTCGTTTAGGGTTTTAAGGTTCTCATATTCGTCCTTTTTTTGTCTTTTTTTGTCTTTGGGTGTTGTAATATGTAATTTCATAACACTTTTAATAATCCGTACATTATTTATTTAACATTCGTGCCACTTTATTTGATGAATAACACAAAACGTGGCATTTCGTCTTATTTTTTCCTTTAGGGTTTTAAGGTTCTCATATTCGTCCTTTTTTGTCTTTCTTTGTCTTTGGGTGTTGTAATATGTAATTTGATAACACTTTTAATAATCCGTACATTATTTATTTAACATTCGTGCCACTTTATTTGATGAATAACACAAAACGTGGCATTTCGTCTTATTTTTTCCTTTAGGGTTTTAAGGTTCTCATATTCGTCCTTTTTTGTCTTTTTTTGTCTTTGGGTGTTGTAATATGTAATTTCATAACACTTTTAATAATCCGTACACTATTTATTTAACATTCGTGCCACTTTATTTGATGAATAACACAAAAAGTGGTATTTCGTCTTATTTTTTCCTTTAGGGTTTTAAGGTTCTCATATTCGTCCTTTTTTTGTCTTTTTTTGTCTTTGGGTGTTGTAATATGTAATTTGATAACACTTTTGATAATCCGTGCATTATTTATTTAACATTCGTGCCACGGTATTTGATGAATAACACAAAACGTGGCATTTCGTCTTATTTTTTCCTTTAGGGTTTTAAGGTTCTCATATTCGTCCTTTTTTGTCTTTTTTTGTCATTGGGTGTTGTAATATGTAATTTGATAACACTTTTGATAATCCGTGCATTATTTATTTAACATTCGTGCCACGTTATTTGATGAATAACACAAAACGTGGCATTTCGTCTTATTTTTTCCTTTAGGGTTTTAAGGTTCTCATATTCGTCCTTTTTTGTCTTTAGGTGTTGTAATATGTAATTTCATAACACTTTTAATAATCCGTACACTATTTATTTAACATTCGTGCCACGTTATTTGATGAATAACACAAAACGTGGCATTTCGTCTTATTTTTTCCTTTAGGGTTTTAAGGTTCTCATATTCGTCCTTTTTTGTCTTTTTTTGTCTTTGGGTGTTGTAATATGTAATTTCATAACACTTTTAATAATCCGTACACTATTTATTTAACATTCGTGCCACTTTATTTGATGAATAACACAAAAAGTGGTATTTCGTCTTATTTTTTCGTTTAGGGTTTTAAGGTTCTCATATTCGTCATTTTTTGTCTTTTTTTGTCTTTGGGTGTTGTAATATGTAATTTCATAACACTTTTAATAATCCGTCCATTATTCATTTAACATTCGTGCCACTTTATTTGATGAATAACACAAAACGTGACATTTCGTCTTATTTTTTCCTTTAGGGTTTTAAGGTTCTCATATTCGTCCTTTTTTGTCTTTTTTTGTCTTTGGGTGTTGTAATATGTAATTTGATAACACTTTTGATAATCCGTGCATTATTTATTTAACATTCGTGCCACTTTATTTGATGAATAACACAAAACGTGGCATTTCGTCTTATTTTTTCCTTTAGGGTTTTAAGGTTCTCATATTCGTCCTTTTTTGTCGTTGGATGTTGTAATATGTAATTTGATAACACTTTTAATAATCCGTACATTATTTATTTAACATTCGTGCCACTTTATTTGATGAATAACACAAAACGTGGCATTTCGTCTTAGTTTTTCCTTTAGGGTTTTAAGGTTCTCATTTTCGTCCTTTTTTGTCTTTTTTTGTCTTTCGGTGTTGTAATATGTAATTTGATAACACTTTTGATAATCCGTACATTATTTATTTAACATTCGTGCCACTTTATTTGATGAATAACAAAAAACGTGGCATTTCGTCTTATTTTTTCCTTTAGGGTTTTAAGGTTCTTATATTCGTCCTTTTTTGTCTTTCTTTGTCTTTGGGTGTTGTAATATGTAATTTCATAACACTTTTAATAATCCGTACACTATTTATTTAACATTCGTGCCACTTTATTTGATGAATAACACAAAAAGTGGTATTTCGTCTTATTTTTTCCTTTAGGGTTTTAAGGTTCTCATATTTGTCCTTTTTTGTCTTTTTTTGTCTTTGGGTGTTGTAATATGTAATTTGATAACACTTTTGATAATCCGTGCATTATTTATTTAACATTCGTGCCACGGTATTTGATGAATAACACAAAACGTGGCATTTCGTCTTATTTTTTCCTTTAGGTTTTAAGGTTCTCATATTCGTCCTTTTTTGTCTTTTTTTGTCTTTGGGTGTTGTAATATGTAATTTGATAACACTTTTGATAATCCGTGCATTATTTATTTAACATTCGTGCCACGTTATTTGATGAATAACACAAAACGTGGCATTTCGTCTTATTTTTTCCTTTAGGGTTTTAAGGTTCTCATATTCGTCCTTTTCTGTCTTTTTGTCTTTTTTTGTCTTTGGGTGTTGTAATATGTAATTTCATAACACTTTTAATAATCCGTACATTATTTATTTAACATTCGTGCCACTTTATTTGATGAATAACACAAAACGTGGCATTTCGTCTTATTTTTTCCTTTAGGGTTTTAAGGTTCTCATATTCGTCCTTTTTTGTCTTTCTTTGTCTTTGGGTGTTGTAATATGTAATTTGATAACACTTTTAATAATCCGTACACTATTTATTTAACATTCGTGCCACTTTATTTGATGAATAACACAAAAAGTGGTATTTCGTCTTATTTTTTCCTTTAGGGTTTTAAGGTTCTCATATTCGTCCTTTTTTGTCTTTTTTTGTCTTTGGGTGTTGTAATATGTAATTTGATAACACTTTTGATAATCCGTGCATTATTTATTTAACATTCGTGCCACGGTATTTGATGAATAACACAAAACGTGGCATTTCGTCTTATTTTTTCCTTTAGGGTTTTAAGGTTCTCATATTCGTCCTTTTTTGTCTTTTTTTGTCATTGGGTGTTGTAATATGTAATTTGATAACACTTTTGATAATCCGTGCATTATTTATTTAACATTCGTTCCACGTTATTTGATGAATAACACAAAACGTGGCATTTCGTCTTATTTTTTCCTTTAGGGTTTTAAGGTTCTCATATTCGTCCTTTTTTGTCTTTTATGGTGTTGTAATATGTAATTTCATAACACTTTTAATAATCCGTACACTATTTATTTAACATTCGTGCCACGTTATTTGATGAATAACACAAAACGTGGCATTTCGTCTTATTTTTTCCTTTAGGGTTTTAAGGTTCTCATATTCGTCCTTTTTTGTCTTTTTTTGTCTTTGGGTGTTGTAATATGTAATTTCATAACACTTTTAATAATCCGTACACTATTTATTTAACATTCGTGCCACTTTATTTGATGAATAACACAAAAAGTGGTATTTCGTCTTATTTTTTCGTTTAGGGTTTTAAGATTCTCATATTCGTCATTTTTTTGTCTTTTTTTGTCTTTGGGTGTTGTAATATGTAATTTCATAACACTTTTAATAATTCGTCCATTATTTATTTAACATTCGTGCCACTTTATTTGATGAATAACACAAAACGTGACATTTCGTCTTATTTTTTCCTTTAGGGTTTTAAGGTTCTCATATTCGTCCTTTTTTGTCTTTTTTTGTCTTTGGGTGTTGTAATATGTAATTTGATAACACTTTTGATAATCCGTGCATTATTTATTTAACATTCGTGCCACCTTATTTGATGAATAACACAAAACGTGGCATTTCGTCTTATTTTTTCCTTTAGGGTTTTAAGGTTCTCATATTCGTCCTTTTTTGTCGTTGGATGTTGTAATATGTAATTTGATAACACTTTTAATAATCCGTACATTATTTATTTAACATTCGTGCCACTTTATTTGATGAATAACACAAAACGTGGCATTTCGGCTTAGTTTTTCCTTTAGGGTTTTAAGGTTCTCATTTTCGTCCTTTTTTGTCTTTTTTTGTCTTTGGGTGTTGTAATATGTAATTTGATAACACTTTTGATAATCCGTACATTATTTATTTAACATTCGTGCCACTTTATTTGATGAATAACAAAAAACGTGGCATTTCGTCTTATTTTTTCCTTTAGGGTTTTAAGGTTCTTATATTCGTCCTTTTTTGTCTTTCTTTGTCTTTGGGTGTTGTAATATGTAATTTCATAACACTTTTAATAATCCGTACACTATTTATTTAACATTCGTGCCACTTTATTTGATGAATAACACAAAAAGTGGTATTTCGTCTTATTTTTTCCTTTAGGGTTTTAAGGTTCTCATATTTGTCCTTTTTTGTCTTTTTTTGTCTTTGGGTGTTGTAATATGTAATTTGATAACACTTTTGATAATCCGTGCATTATTTATTTAACATTCGTGCCACGGTATTTGATGAATAACACAAAACGTGGCATTTCGTCTTATTTTTTCCTTTAGGGTTTTAAGGTTCTCATATTCGTCCTTTTTTGTCTTTTTTTGTCTTTGGGTGTTGTAATATGTAATTTGATAACACTTTTGATAATCCGTGCATTATTTATTTAACATTCGTGCCACGTTATTTGATGAATAACACAAAACGTGGCATTTCGTCTTATTTTTTCCTTTAGGGTTTTAAGGTTCTCATATTCGTCCTTTTCTGTCTTTTTTGTCTTTTTTTGTCTTTGGGTGTTGTAATATGTAATTTCATAACACTTTTAATAATCCGTACATTATTTATTTAACATTCGTGCCACTTTATTTGATGAATAACACAAAACGTGGCATTTCGTCTTAGTTTTTCCTTTAGGGTTTTAAGGTTCTCATATTCGTCCTTTTTTGTCTTTTTTTGTCTTTGGGTGTTGTAATATGTAATTTGATAACACTTTTGATAATCCGTACATTATTTATTTAACATTCGTGCCACTTTATTTGATGAATAACACAAAACGTGGCATTTCGTCTTATTTTTTCCTTTAGGGTTTTAAGGTTCTTATATTCGTCCTTTTTTGTCTTTCTTTGTCTTTGGGTGTTGTAATATGTAATTTCATAACACTTTTAATAATCCGTACACTATTTATTTAACATTCGTGCCACTTTATTTGATGAATAACACAAAAAGTGGTATTTCGTCTTATTTTTTCCTTTAGGGTTTTAAGGTTCTCATATTTGTCCTTTTTTGTCTTTTTTTGTCTTTGGGTGTTGTAATATGTAATTTGATAACACTTTTGATAATCCGTGCATTATTTATTTAACATTCGTGCCACGGTATTTGATGAATAACACAAAACGTGGCATTTCGTCTTATTTTTTCCTTTAGGTTTTAAGGTTCTCATATTCGTCCTTTTTGTCTTTTTTGTCTTTGGGTGTTGTAATATGTAATTTGATAACATTTTTGATAATCCGTGCATTATTTATTTAACATTCGTGCCACGTTATTTGATGAATAACACAAAACGTGGCATTTCGTCTTATTTTTTCCTTTAGGGTTTTAAGGTTCTCATATTCGTCCTTTTCTGTCTTTTTTTGTCTTTTTTGTCTTTGGGTGTTGTAATATGTAATTTCATAACACTTTTAATAATCCGTACATTATTTATTTAACATTCGTGCCACTTTATTTGATGAATAACACAAAACGTGGCATTTCGTCTTAGTTTTTCCTTTAGGGTTTTAAGGTTCTCATTTTCGTCCTTTTTTGTCTTTTTTTGTCTTTGGGTGTTGTAATATGTAATTTGATAACACTTTTGATAATCCGTACATTATTTATTTAACATTCGTGCCACTTTATTTGATGAATAACACAAAACGTGGCATTTCGTCTTATTTTTTCCTTTAGGGTTTTAAGGTTCTTATATTCGTCCTTTTTTGTCTTTCTTTGTCTTTGGGTGTTGTAATATGTAATTTCATAACACTTTTAATAATCCGTACACTATTTATTTAACATTCGTGCCACTTTATTTGATGAATAACACAAAAAGTGGTATTTCGTCTTATTTTTTCCTTTAGGGTTTTAAGGTTCTCATATTTGTCCTTTTTTGTCTTTTTTTGTCTTTGGGTGTTGTAATATGTAATTTGATAACACTTTTGATAATCCGTGCATTATTTATTTAACATTCGTGCCACGGTATTTGATGAATAACACAAAACGTGGCATTTCGTCTTATTTTTTCCTTTAAGGTTTTAAGGTTCTCATATTCGTCCTTTTTTGTCTTTTTTTGTCTTTGGGTGTTGTAATATGTAATTTGATAACATTTTTGATAATCCGTGCATTATTTATTTAACATTCGTGCCACGTTATTTGATGAATAACACAAAACGTGGCATTTCGTCTTATTTTTTCCTTTAGGGTTTAAAGGTTCTCATATTCGTCCTTTTCTGT
Organism: Echium plantagineum; assembly: GCA_003412495.2. NCBI lineage: Eukaryota > Viridiplantae > Streptophyta > Magnoliopsida > Boraginales > Boraginaceae > Echium > Echium plantagineum. The sequence continues at coordinate 7,446 of QFAX02000332.1, forward strand.
CTTTTTTTGTCTTTTTTTGTCTTTGGGTGTTGTAATATGTAATTTCATAACACTTTTAATAATCTGTACATTATTTATTTAACATTCGTGCCACTTTATTTGATGAATAACACAAAAAGTGGTATTTCGTCTTATTTTTTCGTTTAGGGTTTTAAGGTTCTCATATTCGTCATTTTTTTGTCTTTTTTTGTCTTTGGGTGTTGTAATATGTAATTTCATAACACTTTTAATAATCCGTACATTATTTATTTAACATTCGTGCCACTTTATTTGATGAATAACACAAAACGTGGCATTTCGTCTTATTTTTTCCTTTAGGGTTTTAAGGTTCTCGTATTCGTCCTTTTTTGTCTTTCTTTGTCTTTGGGTGTTGTAATATGTAATTTGATAACACTTTTAATAATCCGTACATTATTTATTTAACATTCGTGCCACTTTATTTGATGAATAACACAAAACGTGGCATTTCGTCTTATTTTTTCCTTTAGGGTTTTAAGGTTCTTATTGTAATATTATGGCCTAACTTAGTAAAGAATTAAAATAAATTAATTAAGTAAAATAATATGACTCGTTAGTAAGCTCGTTAGTCGATCGGATTAAGCCTTAGCGAGCCAAGCCCGTGTTACCACTATATAAGCCCGAGAATGAGCTAAAAAAAACCCTACACCAAAAACAACACATCAGACGACTTCTTCTACTTCTTAAGAGCCGAGTTCCTTCTTTTTTTTATGCTTTCTTCTACGCTGCATATATTCCTTGAGTAGGCAGATTTCAACGTCTAAAGGTATGGCTACATATTCGAACTCCTTTATGTTGTCCGCCGATTTAAATTATTATGGTAGGAGATTGGGTCATGGGGTATACATGACATGTAATATAAATCATGATAAACATGATATAGTACAAATCGGTAGTAATATTAGGACAAATATTAGGATAAATCTTTGTTACCATGCTTACCTTATGGCTGCGGATTACGTTAGCAATGTTAGTATATCATGCCAAGGAAATTAAATCTTACAAATCCTAGTTCGTAAGTTATGCATGACCGAAATTGAATATGAGTAATGGAATGTTTCTTGTGGCCAATTTTCTCACGTAGTTAGGGGAGGTGAATTTTATTATTTTCCCCTAATATAATAGGGTGTTAATCATTATATAAAACATGTTGTAAGCATAGTAGAGTCATTAGTCATGCTTGTTAGCCAAACAAAAACCAAATTTTGATTCATGGTGATAGTCGGATGGTGTGAAGTATTTTTAGGTTGTTTAATTATTATTCTATGGGTGACATCTTTTAATTAACACATAAGACACATTATAAATCAAATGTATTCATCATATTAATTTTGGGCAGCTATATTCAAGCATGTTTAGAGGTGTTTTGGCTCGATTTAATTGGGGTTGATTCAGAATTTGACTTAAGTTTGACCTAGTTTTGACTTTGACCATTATAGCGGGGAATAATGATTAAATATTAAGTGATATAATTCGCATTGAGAAGTTAACGGAATACACATATATGTAGTTATAATGGGTCTAAGATAGCCTTATGATAACTAAGTGGGGTTCAGGAGTATAAGCGTCATTTCACAATTGAGGGGCGAAATTGTAATTTCACATAAATTGAGTAAAAGTAAAGTATTTTTATTATAAAAGGTTATACATTAATTGCGGGGTGTTGGGGCATTTATGAACGGTATTTGATAGATGATTGTTTTATACTAGGCCCTTATACTTGAGTGATCTGATCGCGATTTAGGAGAGCAATTGCGTTGCTGTGCTTGAGGTGAGTTCTTACTCACGTGTTGTTATTACTCTTGTATGTGCTGTGTGGTTGTGATAGTACATATTGATGCATTATGATGATCACTGTTGAGCATTGAGCATGAGATGTTTAGGGTGGACCTACGGGTCGTATATGTGTTGTGTGTGGTCTTGATCCGGCAACCTAGGATTGAACGGTCGCCATGGTTGGTTATGGGTCCGTATGTGTGTGATTATGGTTGGGTGATGATGATTTGTGATGTGATGATGGTATGCGGGTTGAGATAATGTACTCCCCGATGATGAGATGATGTGTACTCCCTGCAGGTTGAGCTAGGTAGAGTGCTGTACAGTACGAAAGTCCGGATCCATGCATATAGTTACGCATTTATGTGGATATTGTGGTTATTATTGCGCTTACTCATGTATTTATACCGTTGTATGTTTCTCATTATCATTATGTATGTCATTGCTTTCGCATCACGTATGTGGGGTGGTAGCCACGCGTGAGAGGGATTCACCAGCTGTCGAGCTGACCCCTTCGGGGACTTATCTTTTCAGGCTAGATCGGCAGAGTTAGTATCTGCATCGGTGAGAGACGGACGGCATTAAGAGTTTCCTCAGTCATCATCTTTGAGGTCGAGTCATTTTCTTACGTATGTTTATTGACTATTTTACCCCTGCGTGGGATATCTGATGTTATACTTTTCCTTACTTCTTATATGATGTGGAGTTTGACTGACACCCCGATGGAACTATTTTCGTTACTCTCGTTTGACACAGTATGGATTTTTTTCTCACATTTTTCATTTTTTTTATTTAAACCACTGTATTTATTTAAAACTGTTTTATTTATCGAGTCATCCATCGAGTGGTGACTCTGGTTTCGGATTTGTCATCGAGCCTAACCTCAGGGCGGGCCCACCTGGGGCGGGTCGTTACAAGTTTGGTATGAGAGCTTAGGTTCTAGGATTGTTGGGTCCTCTGTGTTATGTGCCTATCTGCTAGAGTGTCTAGGGTATGTGGTGTCCTTAAGAGTTAGCATGTGGATAGGGGTATGATTGTAGTTTCTTTTTCGATTTTTTTCCGTAGACTGAGGAGACATGCCGCCGAGAGTTGAGACGAGACATTCTGCCAGAGTCGCAGGCAGAGGTGCCGCAGGCACTGCTAGGGGAAGGGGTGCCCGTGGTACTAGGGGTGCTCCGAGGGGACGTGGTCGGGGTCGTGGTCGCGGAGTTGGGGTTGCTGAACCCAGTTTGGGTCAGCAGGACGTGAGTAGTCATGCGGTTCCTCCGAGTATTCAGGAGGGAGCAGGGGGGATTGACGAGGCACAGGCGCCGGTGCAGGTGGTGGCACCTGTAGCACTAGACGTTCAGAGTAGGCTATTTAGTGACTTCCTTAAGAGGAAGCCACCGACGTTTGAGGGGGAGTATTAGCCGATTAAGGCTCTGGAGTTTCTGGAGGATCTGGAGGTCATCTTTAGACCGTTAGGGGTGAGAGGGGCGATGAGGACAGAGTTCGCGGCTTACCAGTTGAGGACTGCTGCCCGTCATTGGTGGGACTTGGTACGTAAATCCTACGGCAGTGGTGAGGGCGTAGAGATACCGTGGGAGGAGTTTGTGGAGGCCTTTAAGGCCAAGTTTTGTCCTCATAGCCAGATGCGAGCGCTCGAGAGGGAGCTACTTCTTATGACCCAGGAGGGGCGCTCTGTGATAGATTATGAGCGTCGGTTCAGTGCGCTGTGTAGGCTGTTACCAGATGTCCACCGCGGAGAGGAGACCAGGATTCAGAGGTTTCAGGAGGGGTTGCGATTGGAGATTCGCAACAGGATGTCACTGATGACATATTATCAGTTCCATGTGATGATGGATGCTACTTTAGAGGTGGAGCGGAACCTGGAGGAGGAGCAGAGAGCCGAGAAGAGGCCCAGATATGAGACTCCTAGACACACTACACATCCATCGAGGGGGTTTAGTAGGCCAGCCCAGTCAGGACCTAGTCGATTTAGTGTTTATACGGACCGTCCAGTCATGTCAGCTGCGGGTACGTCAGCACCGCGTCAGCCAGCCAGGTCAGAGGGATACGTGAGCGGGGCTGCCCATGCCGCCACGGAGTTGAGATGTTTTCAGTGCGGTGGTAGTGGCCACCGTAAGGCCGAGTGTCCAGTGGTTCAGGGAGGACCGGTAGCGAGGAGTGTGACGTGTTATCGATGCCAGGGACGGGGACACTTGGCGAGGGAGTGTCCGATTGGCCGACCGGCTCAGGGGTATGTAGCTCATCAGGCTACCAGAGGTGGAGGATTCAGGGGTCGTGGAGGCCTAGGGAGAGGTGCGGGGATACCGGCTGCGAGCGGGGTAGGTAGTACCCAGACTGGTGGGGGAGTTGGCAGGGGACAGATAAATGCAGTATCCCAGCAAGAGGCTCGTGAGGCGACTCATGTGGTGACAGGTACTATTTCCTTATTTGGTATTGATGTGAGGGTATTATTTGACTCGGGGGCGACCCATTCTTTCGTTTCTCATGGTTTTGTGAATAACATTCCTACTCCTTATGACCTCTTATCTGAATCCTTACGTATTATGACACCGGGTGGGAAGGACTATACTTTGACTATGGTTTATAGAGATTGCCCTATAGGAATTGATAAAGATATTTTGACTGCTGACTTATTACCTTTCATATTGGGGGATTTTGATTTAATCTTGGGGATGGACTGGTTAAGTAAGTATAGGGCCGTGATTGATTGTTTCCGTAAGGAAGTAGTGATTGCCCGGGAAGGATTTCCTGAGATTCGCTTTGTGGGGGATCGGAAAGTATTACCCTCTTGTTTGATTTCGACCATGGTAGCGAGTAAACTACTTAAGAAGGGGTGTGTGGGTTTCTTAGCCCATATCATTGGGGATGAGAAGAACACCAGTAGTTTGGAGGATGTGCGGGTAGTTAGGGACTTCGCGGATGTGTTTCCGGAAGACCTACCGGGGTTGCCTCCCCCGAGAGCAGTGGACTTCTCCATTGGCTTGATACCCGGTACGGCTCCTATATCTAAAGCACCGTACCGGATGGCGCCAGCTGAGTTGGCTGAGCTTAAGACCAGTTGCAGGAGTTGTTAGAGAAGGGCTTCATCAGACCGAGTTGTTCGCCATGGGGTGCACCAGTGTTGTTTGTGAAAAAGAAAGATGGGTCAATGAGGTTGTGTATCGATTACAGGCAGTTGAACAAGGTGACAATTAAAAATCGCTACCCACTGCCGAGGATTGATGACTTGTTTGATCAGTTGAGAGGAGCTACAATCTTTTCTAAGATCGATATGAGATCAGGTTATCACCAGCTGAGAATCAAGGAGGAAGACATTGAGAAATCTGCATTCAGGACCCGGTATGGGCACTACGAGTTCAGAGTTATGCCATTTGGATTGACAAATGCACCAGCAGCATTCATGGAATTGATGAATCGAGTGTTTAAGGAGTATCTCGACAATTTCGTGATAGTGTTCATTGATGATATTCTTATCTATTCCCGGACTGAGTTGGATCATGAGCAGCATTTGCGGATGGTGTTGAGCATTCTGAAGGAACACCAGTTATACGCCAAATTTACGAAGTGTGAGTTTTGGCTGGAAAAGGTACAGTTTTTGGGCCACGTTGTCTCCGGAGGGGGCATCAGTGTTGACCCGCAGAAAGTTGTGGCAGTTACTGAGTGGGAGGTTCCTACTAATGTTCAGGAGGTACGCAGTTTTCTGGGTCTAGCGGGATATTACCGTCGGTTCATTCAGGATTTCTCGAGGATTGCAGTTCCAATGACTAGGCTGACCAGGAAGGGTACACCGTTTGTGTGGACAGAGGAGTGTGATCAGAGTTTCACTACACTGAAGGAGAAATTGACTACTGCACCTGTTCTTGCTTTACCGTCAGGGTTGGAGGGCTATGTGGTGTATACAGATGCTTCGCATCAGGGTCTGGGATGTGTGTTGATGCAGCATGGAAAGGTGATCTCTTATGCCCCTCGTCAGTTGAAAACTCATGAAAGAAACTATCCTACCCACGACTTGGAGTTAGCAGCGATTGTGTTCGCACTTAAGATTTGGAGGCACTATCTGTATGGGGTGACTTGTCAGATCTTCACTGATCACAAGAGTCTGAAGTATTTGCCGACACAGGACGACCTTAATTTGAGGCAGAGGAGGTGGATGGAGTTCATCAGTGATTATGACATATCGATTGAGTATCATCCGGGGAAAGCAAATGTAGTAGCTGATGCACTGAGTAGAAAGGGGATGAAGAAGGATGCGAAAAAGTTGGGTGCTGAGTTTAGTACGAGTTCTAGTGGTGGATTGTTAGCACATCTGAGAGTGAGACCAGTACTTCTTGATCGGATCAAGGAGCAGCAAGCTGGGGATACCGAGTTGCAAAGGCAATTCGGAGAGGAAGGGAATAAACACTCTTTTGTGCTAGGAGATGATGGTATCCTCAGGATGGATGGCAGGTTGGTGGTACCTGACAGTGGTGGTTTGAGGCAGGAGATTATGGATGAGGGTCACAATTCTTCATATAGTATGCACCCGGGGAGTACTAAGATGTACCGGGACCTAAGGAGTCGATATTGGTGGTCAGGAATGAAGCGGGATATTGCGGAATTTGTGTCGAGGTGTTTGACCTGTCAACAGGTTAAGATTGAGCATAGACATCCCGCCGGGTTGTTGCAGCCTTTACCGATTCCGGAGTGGACTTGGGAGAATATCGCCATGGATTTTGTGTTTGGCCTTCCGAAGACTCTTAGGAAGCATGATGGCGTGTGGGTGGTAGTGGATCGACTATCCAAGTCAGCTCATTTCCTCCCTATTAAATCCACACGTACCCCGGAGCAGTTAGCGAAGTTGTACGTTGATGAGATTGTGAGACTTCACGGGGTTCCAGTGACGATTGTTTCAGACAGAGATGCTTGTTTCACATCGAGGTTTTGGCAGGGTTTTCAGGAGGCACTGGGGACTAAGGTCACTATGAGTACATCTTTCCATCCACAGATAGATGGGCAGTCAGAGCGGACTATACAGACATTGGAGGATATGTTGAGGGCTTGCGCTCTTACGTTCTCAGGTAATTGGGATGAGGAATTACCTAAGATCGAGTTTGCATATAATAATAGTTACCATGCGAGTATTGAGATGGCACCTTTTGAGGCATTGTATGGACGGAGGTGTAGGACTCCTGTATGCTGGAATGAGGTAGGTGATAGGAAGATATATGGTTCAGAGTTGGTAGAGAGATCAGTTGAGCGTATTGCGTTGATTCGCCAGCATCTGAGGACAGCTCAGGATAGGCAGAAGAAATATGCAGATCGTCGACGTGTCAGTCTATCTTTTGAGGTCGGTGATAAGGTGTTCTTGCGAGTGTCACCATGGAAAGGGGTGATGCGCTTTGGCAAGAAAGGGAAGTTGAGTCCACGCTACATTGGGCCCTATGAGATACTGGAGAAAGTTGGGGAGGTGGCTTATCGACTTGCCTTGCCACCGAGCTTAGACAGGATCCATAGTGTATTCCATGTGTCATGTTTGCGTAAGTATGTACCAGATGAGTCTCACATCTTACGGGATCAGCCAGTTGAGTTGAGAGAGGACTTGACCTTCGAGGAGCGTCCAGTGAAAATTTTAGATAGTCGCGATAAGGAATTGAGAAATAAGACGGTTAGACTAGTAAAAGTGTTGTGGCGAAATCAGAAACTAGAGGAGGCGACTTGGGAGCGCGAGGAAGATATGAGAGCTCGCTACCCAGAGTTATGGAGTTGGTAGACTGGTAGGTGTTATGCTCTTCTTTTCGTTTTTATGCGGTAATTTCGAGGACGAAATTCTTTAAGGGGGTAGATTGTAATATTATGGCCTAACTTAGTAAAGAATTAAAATAAATTAATTAAGTAAAATAATATGACTCGTTAGTAAGCTCGTTAGTCGATCGGATTAAGCCTTAGCGAGCCAAGCCCGTGTTACCACTATATAAGCCCGAGAATGAGCTAAAAAAAACCCTACACCAAAAACAACACATCAGACGACTTCTTCTACTTCTTAACAGCCGAGTTCCTTCTTTTTTTTATGCTTTCTTCTACGCTGCATATATTCCTTGACTAGGCAGATTTCAACGTCTAAAGGTATGGCTACATATTCGAACTCCTTTATGTTGTCCGCCGATTTAAATTATTATGGTAGGAGATTGGGTCATGGGGTATACATGACATGTAATATAAATCATGATAAACATGATATAGTACAAATCGGTAGTAATATTAGGACAAATATTAGGATAAATCTTTGTTACCATGCTTACCTTATGGCTGCGGATTACGTTAGCAATGTTAGTATATCATGCCAAGGAAATTAAATCTTACAAATCCTAGTTCGTAAGTTATGCATGACCGAAATTGAATATGAGTAATGGAATGTTTCTTGTGGCCAATTTTCTCACGTAGTTAGGGGAGGTGAATTTTATTATTTTCCCCTAATATAATAGGGTGTTAATCATTATATAAAACATGTTGTAAGCATAGTAGAGTCATTAGTCATGCTTGTTAGCCAAACAAAAACCAAATTTTGATTCATGGTGATAGTCGAATGGTGTGAAGTATTTTTAGGTTGTTTAATTATTATTCTATGGGTGACATCTTTTAATTAACACATAAGACACATTATAAATCAAATGTATTCATCATATTAATTTTGGGCAGCTATATTCAAGCATGTTTAGAGGTGTTTTGGCTCGATTTAATTGGGGTTGATTCAGAATTTGACTTAAGTTTGACCTAGTTTTGACTTTGACCATTATAGCGGGGAATAATGATTAAATATTAAGTGATATAATTCGCATTGAGAAGTTAACGGAATACACATATATGTAGTTATAATGGGTCTAAGATAGCCTTATGATAACTAAGTGGGGTTCAGGAGTATAAGCGTCATTTCACAATTGAGGGGCAAAATTGTAATTTCACATAAATTGAGTAAAAGTAAAGTATTTTTATTATAAAAGGTTATACATTAATTGCAGGGTGTTGGGGCATTTATGAACGGTATTTGATAGATGATTGTTTTATACTAGGCCCTTATACTTGAGTGATCTGATCGCGATTTAGGAGAGCAATTGCGTTGCTGTGCTTGAGGTGAGTTCTTACTCACGTGTTGTTATTACTCTTGTATGTGCTGTGTGGTTGTGATAGTACATATTGATGCATTATGATGATCACTGTTGAGCATTGAGCATGAGATGTTTAGGGTGGACCTACGGGTCGTATATGTGTTGTGTGTGGTCTTGATCCGGCAACCTAGGATTGAACGGTCGCCATGGTTGGTTATGGGTCCGTATGTGTGTGATTATGGTTGGGTGATGATGATTTGTGATGTGATGATGGTATGCGGGTTGAGATAATGTACTCCCCGATGATGAGATGATGTGTACTCCCTGCAGGTTGAGCTAGGTAGAGTGCTGTACAGTACGAAAGTCCGGATCCATGCATATAGTTACGCATTTATGTGGATATTGTGGTTATTATTGCGCTTACTCATGTATTTATACCGTTGTATGTTTCTCATTATCATTATGTATGTCATTGCTTTCGCATCACCTATGTGGGGTGGTAGCCACGCGTGAGAGGGATTCACCAGCTGTCGAGCTGACCCCTTCGGGGACTTATCTTTTCAGGCTAGATCGGCAGAGTTAGTCTCTGCATCGGTGAGAGACGGACGGCATTAAGAGTTTCCTCAGTCATCATCTTTGGGGTCGGGTCATTTTCTTACGTATGTTTATTGACTATTTTACCCCTGCGTGGGATATCTGATGTTATACTTTTCCTTACTTCTTATATGATGTGGAGTTTGACTGACACCCCGATGGAACTATTTTCGTTACTCTCGTTTGACACAGTATGGATTTTTTCTCACATTTTTCATTTTTTTTATTTAAACCACTGTATTTATTTAAAACTGTTTTATTTATCGAGTCATCCATCGAGTGGTGACTCTGGTTTCGGATTTGTCATCGAGCCTAACCTCAGGGCGGGCCCACCTGGGGCGGGTCGTTACACTTATATTCGTCCTTTTTTGTCTTTCTTTGTCTTTGGGTGTTGTAATATGTAATTTCATAACACTTTTAATAATCCGTACACTATTTATTTAACATTCGTGCCACTTTATTTGATGAATAACACAAAAAGTGGTATTTCGTCTTATTTTTTCCTTTAGGGTTTTAAGGTTCTCATATTCGTCCTTTTTTTGTCTTTTTTTGTCTTTGGGTGTTGTAATATGTAATTTGATAACACTTTTGATAATCCGTGCATTATTTATTTAACATTCGTGCCACGGTATTTGATGCATAACACAAAACGTGGCATTTCGTCTTATTTTTTCCTTTAGGGTTTTAAGGTTCTCATATTCGTCCTTTTTTGTCTTTTTTTGTCATTGGGTGTTGTAATATGTAATTTGATAACACTTTTGATAATCCGTGCATTATTTATTTAACATTCGTTCCACGTTATTTGATGAATAACACAAAACGTGGCATTTCGTCTTATTTTTTCCTTTAGGGTTTTAAGGTTCTCATATTCGTCCTTTTTTGTCTTTAGGTGTTGTAATATGTAATGTCATAACACTTTTAATAATCCGTACACTATTTATTTAACATTCGTGCCACGTTATTTGATGAATAACACAAAACGTGGCATTTCGTCTTATTTTTTCCTTTAGGGTTTTAAGGTTCTCATATTCGTCCTTTTTTGTCTTTTTTTGTCTTTGGGTGTTGTAATATGTAATTTGATAACACTTTTGATAATCCGTGCATTATTTATTTAACCTTCGTGCCACGTTATTTGATGAATAACACAAAACGTGGCATTTCGTCTTATTTTTTCCTTTAGGGTTTTAAGGTTTTCATATTCGTCCTTTTTTGTCTTTTTTTGTCTTTTTTTGTCTTTGGGTGTTGTAATATGTAATTTCATAACACTTTTAATAATCCGTACACTATTTATTTAACATTCGTGCCACTTTATTTGATGAATAACACAAAAAGTGGTATTTCGTCTTATTTTTTCGTTTAGGGTTTTAAGGTTCTCATATTCGTCATTTTTTTGTCTTTTTTTGTCTTTGGGTGTTGTAATATGTAATTTCATAACACTTTTAATAATCCGTCCATTATTTATTTAATATTCGTGCCACTTTATTTGATGAATAACACAAAACGTGACATTTCGTCTTATTTTTTCCTTTAGGGTTTTAAGGTTCTCATATTCGTCCTTTTTTGTCTTTTTTTGTCTTTGGGTGTTGTAATATGTAATTTGATAACACTTTTGATAATCCGTGCATTATTTATTTAACATTCGTGCCACTTTATTTGATGAATAACACAAAACGTGGCATTTCGTCTTATTTTTTCCTTTAGGGTTTTAAGGTTCTCATGTTCGTCCTTTTTTGTCGTTGGATGTTGTAATATGTAATTTGATAAGACTTTTAATAATCCGTACATTATTTATTTAACATTCGTGCCACTTTATTTGATGAATAACACAAAACGTGGCATTTCGGCTTAGTTTTTCCTTTAGGGTTTTAAGGTTCTCATTTTCGTCCTTTTTTGTCTTTTTTTGTCTTTGGGTGTTGTAATATGTAATTTGATAACATTTTTGATAATCCGTGCATTATTTATTTAACATTCGTGCCACGTTATTTGATGAATAACACAAAACGTGGCATTTCGTCTTATTTTTTCCTTTAGGGTTTTAAGGTTCTCATATTCGTCATTTTCTGTCTTTTTTGTCTTTTTTGTCTTTGGGTGTTGTAATATGTAATTTCATAACACTTTTAATAATCCGTACACTATTTATTTAACATTCGTGCCACTTTATTTGATGAATAACACAAAAAGTGGTATTTCGTCTTATTTTTTCGTTTAGGGTTTTAAGGTTCTCATATTCGTCATTTTTTGTCTTTTTTTGTCTTTGGGTGTTGTAATATGTAATTTCATAACACTTTTAATAATCCGTACATTATTTATTTAACATTCGTGCCACTTTATTTGATGAATAACACAAAACGTGGCATTTCGTCTTATTTTTTCCTTTAGGGTTTTAAGGTTCTCATATTCGTCCTTTTTTGTCTTTCTTTGTCTTTGGGTGTTGTAATATGTAATTTGATAACACTTTTAATAAGCCGTACATTATTTATTTAACATTCGTGCCACTTTATTTGATGAATAACACAAAACGTGGCATTTCGTCTTATTTTTTCCTTTAGGGTTTTAAGGTTCTTATATTCGTCCTTTTTTCTCTTTCTTTGTCTTTGGGTGTTGTAATATGTAATTTCATAACACAAAACGTGGCATTTCGTCTTATTTTTTCCTTTAGGGTTTTAAGGTTCTCATATTTGTCCTTTTTTGTCTTTTTTTGTCTTTGGGTGTTGTAATATGTAATTTGATAACACTTTTGATAATCCGTGCATTATTTATTTAACATTCGTGCCACTTTATTTGATGAATAACACAAAAAGTGGTATTTCGTCTTATTTTTTCCTTTAGGGTTTTAAGGTTCTCATATTCGTCCTTTTTTTGTCTTTTTTTGTCTTTGGGTGTTGTAATATGTAATTTGATAACACTTTTGATAATCCGTGCATTATTTATTTAACATTCGTGCCACGGTATTTGATGAATAACACAAAACGTGGCATTTCGTCTTATTTTTTCCTTTAGGGTTTTAAGGTTCTCATATTTGTCCTTTTTTGTCTTTTTTTGTCTTTGGGTGTTGTAATATGTAATTTGATAACACTTTTGATAATCCGTGCATTATTTATTTAACATTCGTTCCACGTTATTTGATGAATAACACAAAACGTGGCATTTCGTCTTATTTTTTCCTTTAGGGTTTTAAGGTTCTCATATTCGTCCGTTTTTGTCTTTTTTTGTCTTTGGGTGTTGTAATATGTAATTTCATAACACTTTTAATAATCCGTACACTATTTATTTAACATTCGTGCCACTTTATTTGATGAATAACACAAAAAGTGGTATTTCGTCTTATTTTTTCGTTTAGGGTTTTAAGGTTCTCATATTCGTCATTTTTTTGTCTTTTTTTTGTCTTTGGGTGTTGTAATATGTAATTTCATAACACTTTTAATAATCCGTACATTATTTATTTAACATTCGTGCCACTTTATTTGATGAATAACACAAAACGTGGCATTTCGTCTTATTTTTTCCTTTAGGGTTTTAAGGTTCTCATATTCGTCCTTTTTTGTCTTTCTTTGTCTTTGGGTGTTGTAATATGTAATTTGATAACACTTTTAATAATCCGTACATTATTTATTTAACATTCGTGCCACTTTATTTGATGAATAACACAAAACGTGGCATTTCGTCTTATTTTTTCCTTTAGGGTTTTAAGGTTCTTATATTCGTCCTTTTTTGTCTTTCTTTGTCTTTGGGTGTTGTAATATGTAATTTCATAACACTTTTAATAATCCGTACACTATTTATTTAACACTCGTGCCACTTTATTTGATGAATAACACAAAAAGTGGTATTTCGTCTTATTTTTTCCTTTAGGGTTTTAAGGTTCTCATATTTGTCCTTTTTTGTCTTTTTTTGTCTTTGGGTGTTGTAATATGTAATTTGATAACACTTTTGATAATCCGTGCATTATTTATTTAACATTCGTGCCACGGTATTTGATGAATAACACAAAACGTGGCATTTCGTCTTATTTTTTCCTTTAGGTTTTAAGGTTCTCATATTCGTCCTTTTTTTGTCTTTTTTTGTCTTTGGGTGTTGTAATATGTAATTTGATAACATTTTTGATAATCCGTGCATTATTTATTTAACATTCGTGCCACGTTATTTGATGAATAACACAAAACGTGGCATTTCGTCTTATTTTTTCCTTTAGGGTTTTAAGGTTCTCATATTCGTCCTTTTCTGTCTTTTTTTGTCTTTGGGTGTTGTAATATGTAATTTCATAACACTTTTAATAATCCGTACACTATTTATTTAACATTCGTGCCACTTTATTTGATGAATAACACAAAAAGTGGTATTTCGTCTTATTTTTTCGTTTAGGGTTTTAAGGTTCTCATATTCGTCATTTTTTTGTCTTTTTTTGTCTTTGGGTGTTGTAATATGTAATTTCATAACACTTTTAATAATCCGTACATTATTTATTTAACATTCGTGCCACTTTATTTGATGAATAACACAAAACGTGGCATTTCGTCTTATTTTTTCCTTTAGGGTTTTAAGGTTCTCATATTCGTCCTTTTTTGTCTTTCTTTGTCTTTGGGTGTTGTAATATGTAATTTGATAACACTTTTAATGAGCCGTACATTATTTATTTAACATTCGTGCCACTTTATTTGATGAATAACACAAAACGTGGCATTTCGTCTTATTTTTTCCTTTAGGGTTTTAAGGTTCTTATATTCGTCCTTTTTTGTCTTTCTTTGTCTTTGGGTGTTGTAATATGTAATTTCATAACACTTTTAATAATCCGTACACTATTTATTTAACATTCGTGCCACTTTATTTGATGAATAACACAAAAAGTGGTATTTCGTCTTATTTTTTCCTTTAGGGTTTTAAGGTTCTCATATTCGTCGTTTTTTGTCTTTGGGTGTTGTAATATGTAATTTGATAACACTTTTGATAATCCGTGCATTATTTATTTAACATTCGTGCCACGGTATTTGATGAATAACACAAAACGTGGCATTTCGTCTTATTTTTTCCTTTAGGGTTTTAAGGTTCTCATATTTGTCCTTTTTTGTCTTTTTTTGTCTTTGGGTGTTGTAATATGTAATTTGATAACACTTTTGATAATCCGTGCATTATTTATTTAACATTCGTTCCACGTTATTTGATGAATAACACAAAACGTGGCATTTCGTCTTATTTTTTCCTTTAGGGTTTTAAGGTTCTCATATTCGTCCTTTTTTGTCTTTAGGTGTTGTAATATGTAATTTCATAACACTTTTAATAATCCGTACACTATTTATTTAACATTCGTGCCACTTTATTTGATGAATAACACAAAAAGTGGTATTTCGTCTTATTTTTTCGTTTAGGGTTTTAAGGTTCTCATATTCGTCCTTTTTTTGTCTTTTTTTGTCTTTGGGTGTTGTAATATGTAATTTCATAACACTTTTAATAATCCGTACACTATTTATTTAACATTCGTGCCACGGTATTTGATGAATAACACAAAACGTGGCATTTCGTCTTATTTTTTCCTTTAGGGTTTTAAGGTTCTCATATTCGTCCTTTTTTGTCTTTCTTTGTCTTTGGGTGTTGTAATATGTAATTTGATAACACTTTTAATAATCCGTACATTATTTATTTAACATTCGTGCCACTTTATTTGATGAATAACACAAAACGTGGCATTTCGTCTTATTTTTTCCTTTAGGGTTTTAAGGTTCTTATATTCGTCCTTTTTTGTCTTTCTTTGTCTTTGGGTGTTGTAATATGTAATTTCATAACACTTTTAATAATCCGTACACTATTTATTTAACATTCGTGCCACTTTATTTGATGAATAACACAAAAAGTGGTATTTGGTCTTATTTTTTCCTTTAGGGTTTTAAGGTTCTCATATTCGTCCTTTTTTTGTCTTTTTTTGTCTTTGGGTGTTGTAATATGTAATTTGATAACACTTTTGATAATCCGTGCATTATCTATTTAACATTTGAAATAACCCATCCCGTATACGTGCTACCTAATATTCTTTTATTTCCCGAGAGAGTGACGTGTCATAATTCGTAAAGTGCGTAGAGATTTTAGTCCAAAAATAAACCGAGTAGTAGCCGGGAAATTTATTTGGGGCGTGTGTATGCATGAGCATGAGAAGATATTTTTCTAAATTTTTTTCATATTGCATTTCTACCCCAATATTTTAGATAATTCAACACTTAGCCATTCTTGGAGCCTAGTCAACATCTTGTCAACCACACATTAATATTAAAATAATATTCATGCATGCTAAGTGTATGTGGCCTTAAATTAGTCTAGGTTCATGAGGCACATCATTACTTTTCTAAAGGTTAGTTGAGAAGCTTTATATTAGTAAGTCTTATGCAAGACATTCTCATCTTTCTCTACACAAAAATCACACAACAAAACAAAAGAAACCCATCTCCCACCCCCTTCCAAAAAACCGAGAACAATATAAGGAGGAGGACCTCCATTTTTCTTCCATCTTTGTTGATCTTTAGCTCAAAGTAATCCTCATTCCATTCTCTACAACATTTCATTCCTCAAGGTATAAATTTTACACTTTTCTCATATGAAAATGTTGGTCAAAATCCGAGTTGACTTTTTAGAGAAAATGTTGACTTTTACAAATAATGTTGATTATGGGTTTTTATGTCAAGATTTGAACATGCATTTATAATAGATGTTATAAGATGTTATATAAACATGTTTTATGAGATTATTTTGTTATGAATGATGATTTTTGAGATGGTTGACTTTTGGTCAACTTTATAAAGTTTGCATCTTTGACTAGATAAAGTTAGTATATGCCTATGGATGATGATTAAACTATGTTTAATGATGATTTGGATTATCGATTTTATCTATGATTGATTGTAAAGATAAAAACGTGATATATACTAAACTTACCCAGAAAATTATGAGATTTTAGTTTTGGGTAGAGGTTCTGATTTCTAACATACGACAACAAGAATTTCTGGATTTGGATTTGTTTTGGATTTATTATGATTTTCGAAAGTTTAATAGTTGAAAAGAGTTTTAAATATGAAAGAAATATCAAACGATTGAGAAAAATTAAAATATTTTATAGAGACCTTAGCTACTGTATTAAGAGTATTCACAAAAAAGAGTAAGGTGTTCTGGATTTGTTTACTATTTTTAAAGATTTAGTGATTAAAATGGGATTTTAAATAGAAACGATGTATTGTTTGAGCTCTAAATTAGAAGTAGAATTTTTCCAGTAACTTTGAGAGTACACGGAAGCTCTATGTCAAAGGTGATAATTTTTAAAAATGGTTTGCTATTTATTTTAATATTCGGATGTTAAATGACGTAGAAATGTGTTTAAATCTAGAAATGGAAGATTTTGGAGATTATAAAATAAAGGGACTAGTTTTCTGTATTCCTTATGTTAAGAAAAGGTTAACTTTCTGATTTTATGAATTTTGAAGATGTTTTAGTATTTATTTTGAATTTCGAATTAAAAATGGGCTAGAAAAGCATTTTAAATGAGAAAAATAGCAAATGGGTGAGAAATATATTTTGGGCAGCAAGTTTGACTTTCCTACTGATATTTTAAGTTACAAAAATTATTTGGATAATTGTAATGGTGTTTAAGTATTTGCTTGAGATTATTGTTAATTAAAGGACCATAAATAGTTATAAATTGGTAAAAAAGAGAAATATTAGTCGAAAATCATCCATGGGCAGTATACTTATGATTTTTGGATATTTTTGAAGATAAAATAATTATATGAGAATTTACAAAATGATTTGAACAAGTGTTGGGCACATTCGAGGCCAAAGGGTATTTCAGTCATTTTACAAGTTAAGGGCATTTTTGTCATTTTACAAGTCGACACGATATCTATCCTTAAACATAATTTAATGCATTGGGGCATATTTTTGAATACATGAGAGTGAGCCTAATGTGAGGAACCAACATGAGAGTTTTAACGGTCGAAAACCGAGTCAAGGGCAAACTGGTCTTTTCACCCGTGATAGATTATTAACACGGATTTACACTATCTAGGAGTTGAGGAAGGCCATGCAAGGAATATATAGGTGTACGCTAGTTGCTCTAGCATCAGGTGAGTACTTATCTCACAGTTGTTTGTATGCGATACATTATGTTTATGCGAATTGTTATATATGTATGTTGTGGTTCTATATGACTTGTTAGTTGAATTGTTGGTCATGATACAATGAATTATTGAATTGATATAAAAATGAGTGCTGAGTTGTTGAGTTGATATGAATGTGCTACTATGTGGATATAGCCGATGCGCAATGTTGTTTTACCCAGCTTTGTCTGGATGGCGCTTATGTATTGAAATACGGTGCGCAAATGTTGATATTCCCAGCTATGACTGGATGGCGCTGTGCAATGTTGATATTCCCAGCTATGACTGGATGGCACATATTATAAAACTCCTATGTCGACGGGCATATGGGTCTCCCCTGCAGGTCGAGTTAGTTGTTGTAGAGATGGATTGTAGTATAACCCAGCTATATGACTGGATGATTACCATCTAAAAGGGTGGATCGTTGTTATGCCCACAACTATAGTGGATGATAGCCCCCTTAACCGGATTATGAGTTGATATTATTATTGATGAGTTGATGTCATATTTTACTGAGATGATATTACAGGTTTTCAGATGATATAAGCTGTGTGGTGATGGATATATTTGTTGAGAGACAATAATAAGTATGATCTATGTTATGGGTATAAACGTTGAGTTAATATTATGTAATTTCTTTCGTGGTTGTTACTTATATTGCTAAGTTGTAATGTTGTTATTCTGTTAATTAGTATGTTGTTGGCTAAAGAAAAGGTAAGTAGTCCCTACCCATTTCTACATGTATATCTTTACTCATGGGCAAAATGTGTGGTATACACCACCTGTGCGGTAAGTGTTCACCAGCTTTATAGCTGACACCCCCCTTCTCCAGATTGACAGTTAAACATAAGGAGTTCATCTTTGGAGTCTAGTGGCTGTAGATCGCTTAAGAGCTTAAAGGTGCGGCGAAGGTGGCTAAGAGTCCTCAGCAGTCATTCCGATTAATGTCTTTGGTGTCTTCAAGACTTATCAAATATTGTTGTCTTTTCAAAAGTAACTTCCCGAGACTTGATTGTATTTTCTAATGTTATATTTTCATGTGATTGTTTGTTCACCACGATGGATATTCTTTCACTTATCAAAGAAAGTCATTTTTATGTTGTCATCCATCGTTTGGTGACTCTGATGTTCATGTTGCTGACGATCCCAACCTCGGGGGCGATCGACCCAGGGGCGGGTCGTTACAATTTTGGTATCAGAGCCTAGGTTTCAGACTCTTTGGGAGTTGAGTCTTGTGTGGTTATGTGCCTAGGTCTAAGGTTTATGTGAAGTTGTCAGTATATTGAGTTGTGTTTTCGAGTCTAGACGTCGTTGACTGCTGAGGATGCCACCTGGTAAGAATTGTCTGAACTCAATGTGAATTTGTTTAGATTTTACGTGGAACTTGTTGTGTCCACTCGATTAGAAGTAAGTGAAGTGGGACCCAAATGTTGAATTCGATAAGAGAAGTGATTGGACTTGTCGAGCCGCGTATGTACCTGATTGGTGAGAGGTAATTAAGAAGTCGGTATCTGAACATCTATCACCTATTATGTTGGAGTTAGTTTATTTTAGTAGTCGAGAATCTTGGCCTAGATTTTGTGGCATAGTAAGGTAAGATGATGATTAAGATTTTGATGGAGTATGATTAAAGAAGAGTAAGTAAAGAATAATTGGACTGACTTTTTTTTCAATTTAGCCTTTGGGAATCTGTGGATTTAATGTCTATGTTTCGACGCAAGGATGATAAGTGTTGTTGGCGTCGTTGTAACACAAAGATCCACGCGTGTACATAAATTGGTGGTGCACTGTGTGTCAACTATTATGGGGGTATAAGAAGACCCCATGAACCCTCGAATACGTGGAAAACGATGTAGAGCACACAAGTCGGATATGCAGTAGGAATGGATTCAATATAACGAAGGTGAAAGTATTATGGTGGCATAGGATAAAAGATCTAGCGAAATGCGTTATGTGTTGGAGAACGTGCATTTGTGGAAAACAAGTAAGACATCAAATATAATCACGATGGGTTGAGATTGGGTACTCAAATCTTGATTATGATTTTTGGAGATAATAGAAGGACAAATTAGTAAGTATTGCCAAGAAATGGATTGAGAAAAATATAGGTTTGTGCTCCCTAATGAATGATGGAACGATAATATAAGACGATTTTGAATATGAAGGTTCTAGTGACCGATAGTTAGGGAGATTGGGTATTTGAGTATAGTAGACGAAATAAAGGAAAAATTAAAACTTTAGGATATGTGTATTAGTGGGACAGTGTTGATTGCCTTTGAGGATTTCACCACGGAGGACAGATGAAACAAATGTATGACCTTAGAAGAAGGTTGGTCAAGTTTGGGAGATTTGATGAAAACTAGTATGAGATACGAAAACCAGATTGTGGTGAGATTAGAAGAGTGGGATTCTATTTGGAGATAGTATTATTATGTTAGGTTGCGTGATCGGTATGTGAAGTAAATTGTGGTTGCCTCAATACATATAGTGGATGATGAGTTGTTATATTACGATGTGATTAAATGAGTTGATAGATGGACGGTTTCCATATATAAAGTTGGACACATTGATATATGAGTATCTTAAGGTAAGATTTCTATTAAGTTGTGATATATGAATTTGGATATGTTGAGGTGTGGGTATATATGTATTAGTAGTTGTGGCAAAATGCGTGTAATGTTGGGTACATTATGTTGAGATTTGATAAGTTGAGATATATTAGGTGGTTTAATATGTGGTTACATTACGAGGTGACGTATACCATAATGAACTACTCGAGGTATATGTATGTGAGTAGTGAGGTATAAATTGGTAGATTTATATTGATATCGAGTTATAAGAAGGTATTATTATGATTATGTAGTGGTATCAATATATTGATGTGGTTAGATGGTTATTGACATTACGGTAAAGTGATAATGCGATATGTGAAATGAGATGGACAACTGAGACACTTGAGCCGTATTAGTTTGAGGGATTTGTGGTGATGATGGTATAAGTTGAGAATATGATGTGGATGCTATTGGAAAGATGGAGATATGAGTAATGTGATACAAATACACATACCTTGATAAGCAGATGCTAGGCGTGTATCCTTTATACGCATGTTATGTGTAATTATGTATGATACGAGGTTGAGTGTTTGATGATGAGATGTAGTGAATATATATAGTAACGATACTAGTTATGTGATAAATGCACTTATGTGAATTTGTTGAAAAGTGTTGATATGTGGTGATCCATATGTTGTGTCGTATACTTGTGATTATTTGTTGAGTAGTACATGTTTGTTATATTACATATATATGGACTAATTGTGATGAGTCGGTGATGATTCCGTTGATAATTGATAGAAGCATATATATTTATGTCGTGGGAGATCTAAGAGGTGATGATAGGATATCGTGTGAACCACTTAAGATTGTTGCTTTTTCATGATATATGTGTTGACCGTGTGACGTGGAAAGTGATGGCATTAAGTTGAAAGGTCTAGATGTTATGAGACCAAAGAGGAGTTGTCGAGATGAGACGTTGATTGAGTGTGTCGTTAAGAAGCCTTAAGTTGTAACAAATTTCGAGGACGAAATTTTTGTAAGGAGGGTAAAATGAAATAACCCATCCCGTGGACGTGCTACCTAATATTGTTTTATTTCCCGAGAGAGTGACGTGTCATAATTCGTAAAGTGCGTAGAGATTTTAGTCCAAAAATAAACCGAGTAGTAGCCGGGAAATTTATTTGGGGCGTGTGTATGCATGAGCATGAGAAGATATTTTTCTAAATTTTTTTCATATTGCATTTCTACCCCAATATTTTAGATAATTCAACACTTAGCCATTCTTGGAGCCTACTCAACATCTTGTCAACCACACATTAATATTAAAATAATATTCATGCATGCTAAGTGTATGTGGCCTTAAATTAGTCTAGGTTCATGAGGCACATCATTACTTTTCTAAAGGTTAGTTGAGAAGCTTTATATTAGTAAGTCTTATGCAAGACATTCTCATCTTTCTCTACACAAAAATCACACAACAAAACAAAAGAAACCCATCTCCCACCCCCTTCCAAAAAACCGAGAACAATATAAGGAGGAGGACCTCCATTTTTCTTCCATCTTTGTTGATCTTTAGCTCAAAGTAATCCTCATTCCATTCTCTACAACATTTCATTCCTCAAGGTATAAATTTTACACTTTTCTCATATGAAAATGTTGGTCAAAATCCGAGTTGACTTTTTAGAGAAAATGTTGACTTTTACAAATAATGTTGATTATGGGTTTTTATGTCAAGATTTGAACATGCATTTATAATAGATGTTATAAGATGTTATATAAACATGTTTTATGAGATTATTTTGTTATGAATGATGATTTTTGAGATGGTTGACTTTTGGTCAACTTTATAAAGTTTGCATCTTTGACTAGATAAAGTTAGTATATGCCTATGGATGATGATTAAACTATGTTTAATGATGATTTAGATTATCGATTTTATCTATGATTGATTGTAAAGATAAAGACGTGATATATACTAAACGTACCCAGAAAATTATGAGATTTTAGTTTTGGGTAGAGGTTCTGATTTCTAACATACGACAACAAGAATTTCTGGATTTGGATTTGTTTTGGATTTATTATGATTTTCGAAAGTTTAATAGTTGAAAAGAGTTTTAAATATGAAAGAAATATCAAACGATTGAGAAAAATTAAAATATTTTATAGAGACCTTAGCTACTGTATTAAAAGTATTCACAAAAAAGAGTAAGGTGTTCTGGATTTGTTTACTATTTTTAAAGATTTAGTGATTAAAATGGGATTTTAAATAGAAACGATGTATAGTTTGAGCTCTAAATTAGAAGTAGAATTTTTCCAGTAACTTTGAGAGTACACGGAAGCTCTATGTCAAAGGTGATAATTTTTAAAAATGGGTTTGCTATTTATTTTAATATTCGGATGTTAAATGACGTAGAAATGTGTTTAAATCTAGAAATGGAAGATTTTGGAGATTATAAAATAAAGGGACTAGTTTTCTGTATTCCTTATGTTAGGAAAAGGTTAACTTTCTGATTTTATGAATTTTGAAGATGTTTTAGTATTTATTTTGAATTTCGAATTAAAAATGGGCTAGAAAAGCATTTTAAATGAGAAAAATAGCAAATGGGTGAGAAATATATTTTGGGCAGCAAGTTTGACTTTCCTACTGATATTTTAAGTTACAAAAATTATTTGGATGATTGTAATGGTGTTTAAGTATTTGCTTGAGATTATTGTTAATTAAAGGACCATAAATAGTTATAAATTGGTAAAAAAGAGAAATATTAGTCGAAAATCATCCATGGGCAGTATACTTATGATTTTTGGATATTTTTGAAGATAAAATAATTATATGAGAATTTACAAAATGATTTGAACAAGTGTTGGGCACATTCGAGGCCAAAGGGTATTTCAGTCATTTTACAAGTTAAGGGCATTTTTGTCATTTTACAAGTCGACACGATATCTATCCTTAAACATAATTTAATGCATTGGGGCATATTTTTGAATACATGAGAGTGAGCCTAATGTGAGGAACCAACATGAGAGTTTTAACGGTCGAAAACCGAGTCAAGGGCAAACTGGTCTTTTCACCCGTGATAGATTATTAACACGGATTTACACTATCTAGGAGTTGAGGAAGGCCATGCAAGGAATATATAGGTGTACGCTAGTTGCTCTAGCATCAGGTGAGTACTTATCTCACAGTTGTTTGTATGCGATACATTATGTTTATGCGAATTGTTATATATGTATGTTGTGGTTCTATATGACTTGTTAGTTGAATTGTTGGTCATGATACAATGAATTATTGAATTGATATAAAAATGAGTGCTGAGTTGTTGAGTTGATATGAATGTGCTACTATGTGGATATAGCCGATGCGCAATGTTGTTTTACCCAGCTTTGTCTGGATGGCGCTTATGTATTGAAATACGGTGCGCAAATGTTGATATTCCCAGCTATGACTGGATGGCGGTGTGCAATGTTGATATTCCCAGCTATGACTGGATGGCACATATTATAAAACTCCTATGTCGACGGGCATATGGGTCTCCCCTGCAGGTCGAGTTGTTGTTGTAGAGATGGATTGTAGTATAACCCAGCTATATGACTGGATGATTACCATCTAAAAGGGTGGATCGTTGTTATGCCCACAACTATAGTGGATGATAGCCCCCTTAACCGGATTATGAGTTGATATTATTATTGATGAGTTGATGTCATATTTTACTGAGATGATATTACAGGTTTTCAGATGATATAAGCTGTGTGGTGATGGATATATTTGTTGAGAGACAATAATAAGTATGATCTATGTTATGGGTATAAACGTTGAGTTAATATTATGTAATTTCTTTCGTGGTTGTTACTTATATTGCTAAGTTGTAGTGTTGTTATTCTGTTAATTAGTATGTTGTTGGCTAAAGAAAAGGTAAGTAGTCCCTACCCATTTCTACATGTATATCTTTACTCATGGGCAAAATGTGTGGTATACACCACCTGTGCGGTAAGTGTTCACCAGCTTTATAGCTGACACCCCCCTTCTCCAGATTGACAGTTAAACATAAGGAGTTCATCTTTGGAGTCTAGTGGCTGTAGATCGCTTAAGAGCTTAAAGGTGCGGCGAAGGTGGCTAAGAGTCCTCAGCAGTCATTCCGATTAATGTCTTTGGTGTCTTCAAGACTTATCAAATATTGTTGTCTTTTCAAAAGTAACTTCCCGAGACATGATTGTATTTTCTGATGTTATATTTTCATGTGATTGTTTGTTCACCACGATGGATATTCTTTCACTTATCAAAGAAAGTCATTTTTATGTTGTCATCCATCGTTTGGTGACTCTGATGTTCATGTTGCTGACGATCCCAACCTCGGGGGCGATCGACCCGGGCGGGTCGTTACAGTATTTGATGATAACAAAACGTGGCATTTCGTCTTATTTTTTCCTTTAGGGTTTTAAGGTTCTCATATTTGTCCTTTTTTTGTCTTTGGGTGTTGTAATATGTAATTTGATAACACTTTTGATAATCCGTGCATTATTTATTTAACATTCGTTCCACGTTATTTGATGAATAACACAAAACGTGGCATTTCGTCTTATTTTTTCCTTTAGGGTTTTAAGGTTCTCATATTCGTCCTTTTTTGTCTTTAGGTGTTGTAATATGTAATTTCATAACAATTTTAATAATCCGTACACTATTTATTTAACATTCGTGCCACTATATTTGATGAATAACACAAAAAGTGGTATTTCGTCTTATTTTTTCGTTTAGGGTTTTAAGGTTCTCATATTCGTCCTTTTTTTTGTCTTTTTTTGTCTTTGGGTGTTGTAATATGTAATTTCATAACACTTTTAATAATCCGTACACTATTTATTTAACATTCGTGCCACGGTATTTGATGAATAACACAAAACGTGGCATTTCGTCTTATTTTTTCCTTTAGGGTTTTAAGGTTCTCATATTCGTCCTTTTTTGTCTTTTTTTGTCTTTGGGTGTTGTAATATGTAATTTGATAACATTTTTGATAATCCGTGCATTATTTATTTAACATTCGTGCCACGTTATTTGATGAATAACACAAAACGTGGCATTTCGTCTTATTTTTTCCTTTAGGGTTTTAAGGTTCTCATATTCGTCCTTTTTTGTCTTTTTTTGTCTTTGGGTGTTGTAATATGTAATTTCATAACACTTTTAATAATCTGTACACTATTTATTTAACATTCGTGCCACTTTATTTGATGAATAACACAAAAAGTGGTATTTCGTTTATTTTTTCGTTTAGGGTTTTAAGGTTCTCATATTCGTCCTTTTTTGTCTTTTTTTGTCTTTGGGTGTTGTAATATGTAATTTCATAACACTTTTAATAATCCGTACACTATTTATTTAACATTCGTGCCACTTTATTTGATGAATAACACAAAACGTGGCATTTCGGCTTAGTTTTTCCTTTAGGGTTTTAAGGTTCTCATTTTCGTCATTTTTTGTCTTTTTTTGTCTTTGGGTGTTGTAATATGTAATTTGATAACACTTTTGATAATTCGTGCATTATTTATTTAACATTCGTGCCACTTTATTTGATGAATAACACAAAATGTGGCATTTCGTCTAATTTTTTCCTTTAGGGTTTTAAGGTTTTCATGTTCGTCCTTTTTTGTCTTTTTTTGTCTTTGGGTGTTGTAATATGTAATTTTTTTTTTTTTAAGCAAAACCCAACAGGGGTTACATGTTACCATTCAATCAAAACCAATACATAGTCTCGCGAGCGCATCGCATCTGTAATCAATGTAAGACAAGATAATAAACTAGAGCCCTCCTTAATGGAATTTTAGGAAGTCTAGCAAGATAGAAGGCAAGTAGGGACCCCAAAACTCCTATTCAGGACAAGGACCAAGTCTCCAAACCGCTGCATGGGATACATACACCCTTCATCCCCCCTCCTGCATCTCTGCAAGAGTGTATGCACTTACCACGTCAATCCCCCCATCCCTGCGGTAAGAGAACCTTGCCCCCAGCAAGCATCAGGACAAGGACCAAGTCTCCAAACCACTGCATGGGGTACATACACCCTTCGTCCCCCCCTCCTGCATCTCTGCAAGAGTGTATGTACTTGCCACGTCAGACCCCCCATCCCTGTGGTAAGAGAACCTTGCCCAACAGCAAGCCGGAGAATAAAAATAGTTGAAGTCCCAGTCATACCCCCGGATCCAGCGCTAGAAAACACCCAAAACCCAGAATAGGAGAGCCCCTGAAAGTATACATATGCGCTCAGAGAAACAAGGGGAGCGCGCTCAGCAAGTCAATCTATGAATAGCTATGCCATCAGAGATAATGTAACATCTCTATCCCTCTCTGGCTCAGGCAATAGGTCCTTCTGTAATATCAATCTCGGACAAAATCTCAGCAGACGGTCCCTAACCATATGAAGTGCAAACGTGCCCGTCCTATCAATCTAGTCCAAAACGAAAGCTTCCATAGCTCATGTACCTGCAAAATGAACACAATCAACCTCTAGAGGTTCCGTCACTCCTATACAGGAGATCAAGAGGGCATTAACATATATAGCTCCCGGGAGACAGTTGCTATAGATGTACCCCCCCATTTGAAGTCGACATTAGATGAAAATATACGCCCAAGGACCACCTGCAAGCCATAGCAAACACAACGATGTTAGCAAATAAATAACGGGGACTATCATCTAGTCCTTCGTATATAAGGGATTCCAATCTGTTCCAATCTGATCAGAGCTCGGAACTGTGGTGTCTCCTCTCCCGGTCTCCATGTAAATCTGGCACTGTGCATCAATGGGTACTTGGCCATGTAATCAGCAGCATGATTCCGCTCTCGCCAAACATGACCAAGCTCCGACTGTAAGAGCTCAAGTAACCTCCTGATAAGCATGATCCTAGATCTCAACTGCCAAGGACCCCCAGAGTGCTGAACAGCCTACATCAGCTGCAAGGAATCCGTTTCCACATGTAGTCCCCTATAGGAATGCTCAAGAACCCATCTCAAAACCACTACCATAGACTCAACCTCAGCCTCAAAAGAAGAATCAGCAAGGATAGGGAACGCAACTGCCACAATGAGACGACCATCGTCACCCCTCAAAACCCCACCCGAGCCGCAACCGGACGAACTGAAAGAGCCATCAACGTTAAGTTTGGATTTACCTCTAGGAGGAGGAATCCAACCAACTAACCTAGGTGGGTTACTGTGCTTAGCTAAAACAAACAAGCCCCAATTACGAGCCACCTCGTGATTACCCCGCCAACGGTCATAAGACCCAAACCCAGCATTACACCAAAGGGAAACAGTGCGAACAATATGATGCCTGATCCTATCAAAACGATAGGGGGCCCCCTCATGCTTACACTCGTTCCTCGCTACCCATAAAGCATATAAAGTGGCGATAAGAACAAGGTGCCTAACGTGCCCTTCCGAGGTGGAGCTCAGAAGCCAAGCCTCTATAGCCCCCCTGAGAGAGCGAATATTATCATACCTAACGCCGAAGACGGACCCCAGATAGCGCCATATCTGACTTGCCACCTCATTGTCCCAAAAGACATGAGTCAACGTCTCCGTATTAGAGCAGCAAACACACCGAGATGGTAAGGAAACACCTCGGCGTTGCATTAGCTCATCAACGGGAATGAACCCCCTGGATACCCGCCAGGCTAACATAGACATCTTTTTCGGGAAGGAGGAATGCCAAATAAGGCTGTGCAGAAAAGAAGGATCCCTAGATGGAGCATTCTCTTTATACACCTGGCCAAAGGAGAATTGACCATCCCCCGTACCTTTCCATACTGCAACATCCTCCTTATCCGAGTGGATAGGGATAGACAAAAGTTCTGTTGACAGTATCAGAGTCAACCATATCGCTAAGCAGATCCTGATCCCATTCCCCATTCTGCCAGAGCTGATTAACTCGCAGGTTACTATCTATATCGAGATTCTCCAAGGGAGCAAGACCTTGAATTCCCCAGGACTCATCCCAGAACCTTCAATCACCCTTGCCAAGAACCCAGTGAGTGTGATTCTCAGCAAACTCCCGGCCTCGCAAAATAAATTTCCAACACATGGAGTGCTTAGGGTGCTCCCTGGTCTCAACCGGGTGATAGTTCCTACAATACTTCCCCTTCATGAACCGACTCCAAAGATTATCAACAGTTCTGAATCGGTACCAGGCCTTTACCATACACACCTGATTGATAACAGCGAAGGATTTGAGATTAAGGCCCCCATCTTCATACCTGAAGCACGCCTTAGACCAACTGGCCCATCTATGCTTTCCCCAAATGAAACCATTGCATATCTTCTGGACTCTGTCCACCACCGTAAGGGGCATCTGAATGGTATGCAGTAAGTGAAGTGGCTGAGCCATCATAACAGACTGCACCAAAGTCAAACGCCCCCCCGAGGACAACTGCGCATGGTTCCTCCCAGCAATGGTCGCCACCATCTTGTGAATCAGCTTCTCAAACAAGAAGCATCTCTTGGCCCCCTTAGAGATGGGAGTACCCAGATAAGTGAAAGGAAGTTTTTCAAGCTTGAACCCCGTCGCATGGCACACCACGCTAATCCTAGCAGGAGTCGCAGTGGTAGAGACAATGCAGCTGCTCTTGGAGTTGTTGATAAGCTGGCCCGAAACACTCTGATAGTGATCAAGCCAGTCCATAATGATACGCATGGAACTCTTCTTTCCATTACAGAAGAGAATACAATCGTCAGCAAATGACAAGCATGGAACAATAACATCCTTACTACCTCCACCATTGTAGCGCACCTCAGGATGTTCTTCATGGATTCTCATAAGGCCACGGAGGAGATATTCCTGAGCAAGGATGAATAACGCAGGAGAAAGCGGGTCCCCTTGCCTAACACCTTTTGATGCCGGAAAGTAGCGCTGGATCTCCCATTGATCATGATAGAAAAATACGACTGGTCAACACAGTTCATAATCAAGGAGACCCATTATCAGCAAAGCCAAAGGCCAGAAGAACTCTCTGCAGGAACTTCCAAGAAAGACGATCAAACGCCTTAGTCATATCAAGCTTAAGGATGGTATTACCACCATTAGCAGTCCTGTTAATCTCGTGAGTTAGATCTTGCGCGAGCATGATATTATCATAAATACTTCTGCCCTGAACAAATCCAGCCTGCATTGGAGATATAAGCTTCGGGATGATTTTCCGTAAGCGCGAACTGATAATTTTAGTGGCAACCTTATTCATGAAAGTGCACAAACTAATAGGGCGAAATTCACTCCAAGTCTGAGCCCCAGGCTTTTTCGGAATAAGGCAAAGCACCGTAGAGGTGACCCCCTTAGGTAACTTGTTGCCAGCAATAAAGTGAATCATAGCTCGCAGCAAGTCCTGCTGGATGATATCCCAATAAGTCTGGAAGAAGACTCCATTGAAACCGTCCACCCCAGCAGCATTGTGCGAACTCAAACTAAAGACAACCTCCCTAAGCTCTTCAAGAGTAAGTTCCGCCAACAAAGCCTGATTGTCTTCCGTAGAGACCAACGGAGGAATGACATCTAGCATATCCCCATCAGCCTCATGTCCATCAGCGTCAAAAAGATTTTGAAAGAAGCGAACAGCAGAGTCAATGATACCATCTTTATCGGAGACCCAAACACCGCTATCAAGGGTACCAGCTATATGACTCTTCTTCCTCTTCTGTTTGACTAGAGAGTGAAAGAAGGCAGTGGACTTATCACCCTCTTTAAACCAGTGACAACTGCTTTTCTGTTGCCAATAATCCTCCTCCATAGCCAAAAGACGAAGCTGCTTTGCTTTTAGCAAGCTAAGAGCCTCACGATCTTGTGGGAGTCCAGATTGTTGGTAAGCAGTTTCCTTCTGACACACCTCATCCTCAATCTGTGCAACTTGCGAGAAGATGTTGCCAAAAACATGCTTATTCCATTGCTTGAGTTCACCCTTTAACGCTTCAACTTACTCCAGAAAGCAGTGATGGGCTCCGCCCAAACTGGAAGAGACCAAGATTTCTCAATAAGCTCACGACAACCATCATGCTCGGTCCACATATTCTGGAATCTGAAGCTCGACTTAATCACATCAGAGTCCTTCTTGCATTCAATCAGCAGAGGAGCGTGATCAGACCCCGTTTTAGCGAGATGTCGAACCCCAACAGAGGTGAAAAGACTGAGAAATTCAGGATTGACGAGCACCCGATCCAGGCGCTTATATTTGTTCCCCTGCATCCAAGTATACGGGGAACCAGTGAAACC
The DNA here is from genome assembly GCA_003412495.2 of Echium plantagineum. Lineage (NCBI taxonomy): Eukaryota > Viridiplantae > Streptophyta > Magnoliopsida > Boraginales > Boraginaceae > Echium > Echium plantagineum. The sequence continues at coordinate 37,850 of QFAX02000332.1, forward strand.
GGCATCCTGAAGATTGCAGTTAAACAAGCAGCTTATGAAGTCGTCCATTCCCTTTTGAGGCAGACAACCCTTACTTTCACTATCGGATAACATACAGTTGAATCTCCCATGACTGCCCAAGGAAGCATAGGGTCAGCCTTGTCTGCTAAGCTACTCCATAAGGCCTGACGGCCATTGGAGGTGCAAGAAGCATAGACAATGGTCAGGAGGACATCCTTTGTATCCGATGACACCCGGAGATGTAACAGCTGAGGTTCATCAGCTAGCACTTTAACAGAGTGTTGATCATTCCACAAGACCCAAATCTTGTTAGTAGAATTAGCAGCACTTCCTGAGAAATTAAGCTTTTTCATCAGCTTAGGCAATTTAGTAACAGAGATCATAGGCTCCTGGATACATAAGATAGAAAACTTGTGGAGCCTGCGAAGAGATTTAATCCTCCTACGTGTGGGAGAATTGCCAACCCCACGTAGATTCCAGCATAGGATACTACTCGACATCGGAAGGACGCATCCTTTCCTTCTTAGTAAGAGCCGTGCCCTGGGGGATAATATTCTTGGGGCGTTGGGACAACTTGGCTTTCTTTAACTTCAAGGACTTATATTCCTCGAAGAGCTTGCTAGCAGCGATTCCCCTCATAGGCAAGGATGGCTTGGGGGAACTGTGAAGAGATTTGGCGCTCCTGGAGGCAGTAACGCCCTCAAGGCATCCTCCTTATCTAAATCGACAAATCTGTTGTGAGTGACTATGGAGGCAGGCTGCGTAGATAAAGCAATGGTCTTAGCACGAGCCTTAGGTGAGACGTCAATCCACGTCCCGGGTTGGGTCGCAGTGTCTGTCTCGCCGACCGCAGCCATACCCTTAGCAGCTATTTGCTTAGTCACAGCCTCAATAGCGGGGTTATTAGGAAGTCCCTTAGTACCTGGCTCAACAGTAGAATGCAAACCCTGACTAGGGATAGCTTCTACTGGCTCCAAGGAACAACCCTACTTGTGGCATTCTCACTTTGCCCCTGCTTTATTTGCTCACGAGAGCCCTGGGCATCAGAGATGGCGACTTCTTTTGTTTTTTCTTGCCATTTCAAGGTAGTACGCCTCTTTCTCCTACGTTTCCTAGGGGCAGTATCACCTCGAGAACCAACAGCCCCTTGAGAAGGAACCCCGTTACTCCCAGGGTTAGCTGATGGCTGACTATCAGTAGCAGTATTCTGAGACAAGACCTTGCCACCCAGTTTACAATGCGAAGAAGAATGGCCCAGGTGGTTACACATATTACAGTAAGCAGGCATCTCTTCGTAAGTAACCTTCTGCTCAAATCCTTCCGAGGTCACTTTACCACTTGCCATAGTGTGTTCAAATCTAACATCCACCGCCTTAGGTTGGGGTTGAGCCACGTCTATCTCGACACAGACGCTAGCACACCCTAATTGCGTCCTAGTGGTGTTCAAATGATCAATACATAGCGGCTTACCCACACCACTAGCGACAGAGAGTAAACCCTCATTCGTGTACATGTAAAATTATACAAAAATGTATAAACGATCGAATACAAAGTTCTAAATTCACATTTAACTACGAGTTTCGAGTATACCTCTTCGAGCGTGATCGAGTGCGTAGCGGAAGAGCAACGTCCGTTCCTCTCTCTAGTTAGTCCACACCAATGCGTGATTGATTCCTCCCTTGAAGCAACTAGAGCTTGAAGCGTATATGTCAAGAATGAACCAAGAGAAAAACGATTTCTTCTCTTGGTTTGTGTGTATATTTTCGGCCAAAAACTAGAGGAAGGAGGAGTATTTTTCTTTTTTCTGTTTTTTCCTTGTCTTACAAAGTGTACAAAAGGATGAAAAACATTGTCATCAAATGTGGTCTTAATATGGTGTTAATCACATTAACATCCATATGTAACCTCCCCCTTTTTCAAGCTCCCATTCAAGACTAGCATTAGTGCATTTGAATTCAAAAAGTCAAATGCATTCTTATGCATCATTTTTGGACGGTTAATGGGGTGGAAATTGCAAAGCCTTTATTCTTTGACGTTTACACTTTTAACCCGGAAGTTTCAATCGTATTGAAAATCAAGCGCATTGTTTGTGTGTGACCTTCTAGGATCGAAATAACATTAGTCATATGTTAATAAAATATCGACAAGTATTTTACTATCATATAAATCATGAGCGGGTCCTAGTAAAACCATCAAGACCCCTAATGTATTTCGAATTCATTCCCAGCTCGTATATTATTGTCAAACAAAAAATATACGTATGAACTTAACCTTAAATAAGTAATCACTTCGAACAATCAAATTGTTCAATGGGCACTAATTATGACGTGTCAAACATTCTCATAATTCCAACCACTCCCACTTGCCCTTGGACGATTACTTGTTGAAGTGATTCTTTCGCATCGCGATTCTCACAGTCAAGCTATGGTAAGATATGTGTCACCATACTCTTGCACCTGTACTGTCTCGGATACATAGAATTAATGTGATACCCAGTACTGCTACTGGAGATGGCCATCTTAATCACCATTAATCTACCGAGATTTTATGAATCAATCGACATAACCGATTTGTGCGAATCCCCTCTGATGTACAACCAATGTACCAACATGTTCCAAGTATGCCCAACATATGCCTTTATAGCCTCCCTTCTACAGGAGACGATTTTACATAGTCAAGACACGCAAGTCTCATGCTAACGCATTCCTGCCATACAGGTCTAAGAATCACCATTTAACATAAGTTCGATGAGAAACACTTAGGACACAGATATGTCATCTTCTAAGTTCTCATGGCGGTCGAATCCAGTATCATAGCTTGGACTAGTTCCAAGATATATACCCATGTACATGACTAGAGTACACTTACTCCCTTTCTTGTCTAAGAAACGTGACCAAGACAATCATGTGCATGCTGATCATTACAATGTTCGATTCCAATCAGTGAACATTTGATCAGAGATAAGTTATCCCCTTGCTTCTAGGCTTAGTAGAGGGTTTCTCATTTGGGATCCTCAACCCCAAAGACCTCTCTAGAAAGCCATTGGATAACAATGGAATCAAAATAAAGATATATGTATGAAAGACAGTAAAACTGAAAATAAACATACATATATTTGAATTCCAATTATCAAACATAATCTTATCAGGACCTAAACTATGACAAAATACAGACAATACAGCTCCCACTAAACCTAACGCCATTCAAGCATATATCTAAGTCCTGCACCAGATACGGGCTTGTCATGTTTGCTCTGAGGCAAAGGTTTGGTCAATGGGTCGGCCAGGTTATCGTCTGTATGTATCTTGCATACACTCACATCGCCTCGTTCCGTGATGTCCCGAATGATGTGATACTTTCTGAGCACATGCTTGGAGCGGTGATGTGATCTTGGTTCCTTGGCTTGAGCAATTGCACCAGTGTTATCACAGTATAACACTACTGGCTCGTCAATGCTAGGTACAACACCAAGCTCACTCACAAAATTCCTGATCCAGCATGCTTCCTTTGCAGCTTCAGATGCTGCAACATATTCTGCCTCTGTCGTAGAATCAGCCACAGTGCCTTGCTTGCTACTACACCAAGGACACTGCGCCACCATTGATGCAAAAACACATAACCAGACTGAGATCTAGAATCATCTTTGTCGGTTTGAAAGCTCGCATCGGTCGTAGCCTAAACCTGTAACTCTTTATCTCCCCCATAGACAAGACACATGTCTTTAGTATTTCTCAAATACTTAAGAACGGCCTTTACGGCCTTCAGTGCTCTTGTCCTGGACACGATTGATAACGACTTGTTACACTCAAAGCGTAAGAAACGTCAGGTCGTGTACAAAGCATGGCATACATGATAGATCCTATGGCTGAGGGCATAAGGGATCTTGTTCATCTTCTCTATTTCGATGCTGTCTGTGGGACTGTCAGCACGACTAATAGAAATGCCATGTCTCATAGGGAGATTACCTTTCTTGGAATTTTCCATATGGAATCTAAGTAATACCTTATCAATATAAGTGTTTTGACTCAGTCCAATGAGTCTCTTAGATCGTTCCCTATGGATCTTAATTCCAAGAATGTACTGAGCCTCTCCTAGGTCTTTCATAGAGAAACATTTGCACAACCATGCCTTGACTGATTCAAGCATGGGTATGTCGTTTCCTATGAGAAGAATGTCGTCTACATATAGCACGACAATGCAATGTTGCTCCCACTAACCTTCTTGTATACACAAGAATCTTCTTCACATCGAATGAATCCAAACTCTTTGATTGATTCATTGAAGCGAAGATTCCAACTCCTAGATGCTTGCTTCAGACCATAATAGATCTTTGAAGTTTGCATACTTTCTTAGGCTCTTCGAGCTTGTGAATCCAGTAGGTTGTGTCATGTACACATCCTCTTCTAGTTTCCCGTTAAGGAAAGCTGTCTTCACATCCATTTGCCAAATTTTCATAATCGTAGTATGCGGCACAATGGCTAAGATAATCCGAAGGGATTTAAACTTAACGACTGGAGAAAAAGTTTCATCATAGTCGATACCATGAATCTGTTTGAAACCTTTAGCCACAAGTCGAGCCTTATAAATGGACATTTCCATCTTTATCAAGCTTTCGTTTAAATACCCCTTTGCATTCGATGGGTCTATCACCCCTCGGCAAATCAATCAATGTCCATACTTTATTATGGTACATTGATTCCATCTCGGATTGCATGGCTAGGAGCCATTCATCAGCATCAGGTTGTTTCATGGCTTCCTCATAAGTTGAGGGTTCCCCGCTTTCAATCAGGAAAAATTCCCCATACATCTATCGGGTTCCTGACGGGACCTTTCGGATCTCCGAGGGATGTTTTGAGTATCAGCAGGCTCGTCTACGGTTTCCCGTGGATCGAGTTGAACCTCTTCTTCATAAGAAGGGTCCACCTCTGAGGTGATTCAGCTAAGGTACTAGTACCTGCTACATCACCCTCTTGAACAAATCAAGAGTCTCATTACTCTTATATCTCTTTGTAATGTATTCTTTCAAGGAAGGTTCCATTACGAGCCACGAAAATCTTATTTTCGGGTTTGAGATAAAAGTAATATCCCTTGGTTTCCTTAGGATAACCAATGAAAGTAACACTTGTCGGATTTAGGTCCAAGCTTATCTTTGTTAACTTTCTTAACATAGGCCTCGGATCCCCAAATCCTCAAGTACCCTAGTTTGGGAAGAGTCCCCAAACCACATCTCATGTGGGGTCTTAGGTGCCTGATTGGTTGGGACATTTGTTTAGTGTGGAAGCGGCAGTTTCCAATGCATAACCCCAAAAACTAGTTGGGAGTTCTGATGTGCTCATCATTGATCGAACCATATCTAATAAGGTTCGATTTCTCCTTTCGGGGACACCATTGGTTGTGGTGTACCAGCAGGTGTGAGTTGTGATTACAATACCACATTCTCTTAGGTGTTGCAAGAAGTCATGGCTCAAGTATTCTCCTCCCCTGTCGGAGCGAAGAATGTTGATTGTCCTTGCCGAGTTGGTTTTCTACTTCTTTCTGAAATTCTTTGAACTTTTCAAAGGCTTCACTCTTATGTTTCAACAGATATACGTAACCATATCTGCTGAAGTCATCGGTGTGAAGGTAATGAAGTATGGAAAACCTCCTCTAGCGGGCGTGTTCATTGGGCCACATATATCAGTATGTATGATTCCCAATAAATCACTTGCCCTTTCAACTCGTACCAGTGAAAGGTGACTTGGTCATCTTTCCTAAAGACATGACTCGCATTTGTCATAAGATTCAAAACCAGATGACGTAAGAATTCCATTGTCATGGAGCTCTTTAATGCGTTTGTCACTTATATGACCGAGTCTGCAATGCCATAAGTATGTCGGGTTCAGTCATTGGGCTGTTCCTTTTCATACTGATGTTATAAGTTTCTACACTTGTTTCCAAGATATAGAGACCACTCTGCAGGGATGCCAGTACAATAACATTTCCATTTTTAGAGATAAAACAACCACTTATCAATAGTAACGGAAAAACCATCCAATTTAATAAGGAAATTGATATAATGTTCCTACATAAAGTAGGAACATAGAATACATTATTCAAAACAATACAATATCCAGATGGTAAATTTAAAGACAGTGTTCCTACAGCAAGAGCTACAACTTTTGCCCATTGCCTACTCGTAGGCCACTTCATCCCTGTGAGCTTCCTTCTATTCTGCGGGTGCTGCATATTTCGACAAATATGAGTACCACATCCAGTGTCTAACACCCAAGAATTAGAATCAGAAGGTAAATCAGTTATAACATGATACCTGTTGGCGGAGTAGAGTAGTGGTCAAACCACTCTTCTTGTCTGCCAGGTACTTCTTGCGTTTCCCTTCCATGGCCAATTATTCCGCAATATGACACTTGTCTTCCCTTTGGCATCCTTCTTGGATGCCTTTTGAGTAGGAGCTGTTGCACGGGGGGGGTAACCTTAGTCTTGCCTTTGGCACTTTCTTCCTCTTGAACTGTTTCTTGTTCTGAATGGTCAGAACAGAGGAAGAAGTGCCTTTTGCCTTCTTAATGTTTTGTTCAGCATTGTTGATCATACCATGCGTTCACACGTCTTGTCATATTGGTGCATGTTAAGTTCAACACAAAACCACTGAAGGAATCAGGCAGCGACCTAAGAATGATATCCACAGACATCTCCTTAGAGACGGGTGCCCCCAATGAGGCCAGTCTTTCGACCAGCCCTATCATTCTTGATGACATGGGGACTTGCT